>ONZH01006912.1:0-66257 GCA_900303285.1 Rhinella marina | reverse complement strand
TTAGTAGCGTCAATACAGACACTCAAAAAACAATTTTACATGAGGGAGTGTCTCCCCGTCTGCCATCATGTTCGGTCAGGCTGTCCGTAGGTACACCACCTCTGTCGTCCGCAGAAGCGGCCACTATGAGGAAGGCCACGGCAAGAACATCCCCTTTTCTATTGAGAACAAGTGGAGACTTGTAGGAGGATGACACTTTTCTTCGGCAGTGGATTCACCTTCCCCTTTATCATTGCCAGACAACAGTTGGTGAAAAAGTAATTGGCAATGATGAAGAAAATGTAACGGTGCAGTGGACCGTCTGTGAAGCAAACCTATATATTCCCACCATGCCAGCCATGGGTTGTACATAAACTAATAACAGGAAAAAAAAAAAAAAATTTACAGGAGAGTCAACTACAGACACTCCAAAACAAATTTTTGGGAGGCTCACCTACAGACATTTGACTGCAATCTCAGTCTGACCAAGGCATTGGTGGTGTCACTGCCATGCTGTGTCAGGCTAAATTTTTGGGTGCTTCACCTGCCACCTGAGTCTAACTTGGTCACTATGGGTTTCACCGCCATGCTGTGTCAGGCTACATTTTTGGGTGGTTCACCTGCTACCTCAATCTAACTTGGTCACTTGTTGGTGTCACTACGCTGTCACCATGCTGTGTCAGGCTTATGCCTGTGTCGTGGGGCGGGGGATAGCACAGCAGTGCCAGCATGAGCAGTGGTGTCACTTGCAGGCGGTGATGGACCTTCGTTGCACCTAGTTGGGTGCTTTCCTAACATGTGCCAGCACATGTGCCTTGCCCATCTTGGTCTGGGTCAGCACAATTGCCTTGAGGGTCACCACCAGGCTGTTGCCCAGAATTTGGCATAATGGTACGATTAGGCAGCCTCAGAGGCATCCATGCATGCTGCCCCTGCTGTTTCCTGTCCATTTCCGTGGTGTTTCCATCATTTTCTGAGGTTTCCAGGTTTTCACGCAACCTTCCCTATGCAGAGCCCCGGTCCCCTGCAAAAAATTCTCGAGTCTCCCATTGACTTCAATGGAGTTCGTTATTCGAAACGAGCACCCAAGCATCGGGAAAAATTTGATTCGAATAACGAGCACACGAGCATTTTAGTGCTCGCTCATCTCTAGTTGTAACCATGGAAATGAGCAGTGTATAATGTGATGGAAAAATGAATCCAGCCAGCAAACCTGAGGTAACAGTAAAGTAGAAACCCACTATAAGTCACCCCATTTTGGAAACTACAACCCTCAAGTTACAGTATTTATCAAGGGATGGAGTAAGCATTTTTACACCTCCAGTGTTTTTCAGAAATTAATGAGCATGGGACTGTGCAAAATGAAAACTGCAAGTTTTCCACAGATATAGCATTTCAGTGCCCAATATGCTGTGCCCAGCTTTTGTGATCTGAGACACACTACATACTAAATTATTAGGCGGGTTCTGTTGGGTACAGAAAAGCCATAACTATGGAAGTAAACTGCTGTTTGGGAACACTGCAGGATTCATAAGGGAAACACCACCACATGTTTTGATGGTTTGGTTTACATGCACCATGTTGCTTTTGAACAGCCTCTAGGGTGGTAGTACAGCTATTTTCTGAGAACGATATGTTTATTTTTCTCTCAACGAAGCTGTGTGAGGACTTATTTTTTGTGGGATGAGTTGCAATCATCATTGCTTCTATTTTGGGGTACAAACAGTTTTTTTTATCACTATTTCGTGTTTTGGTATAAAGGATAAAAATAAAGGCAGGAATTCGACCATTGTTTTTTGGGTTATCTTATCTGTTATCTTTAGTCTGCTGGTCAGTACGATTACACAGATACCAATTATATAGTTATATAGTTTTTTAAAATCTTTTACTAATTAAAAAAAAAATGTTTTAAAATCACCATTTTCCGAAAGCCATATTTTTTTTTCTGGTGATGAGCTTATGTGAGGGCTCATTTTTTTTTTTTTTTGCAAGATAAGGTGACGGTTCCATTGGTACTGGTTTGGGGTACAAACAACTTTTTGATCACTTGATATTCTCTTTTTTGGGAGGCAAGGTGACCAAAAATGTCTACTGGCATAGTTTTTATTTATGTTTACAGCGTTTATCTGATGGGGAAGAGCAATGTGATATTTTTATAAAGTAGGTTGTTACAGATGTTGCGATACCAAATATGTCTATTTTTTTATTTTTGTTCAGTTTTACACAATAAAAGCATTTTTGAAAAGAAAATAAATCATTGTTTGTTGTCCCCATTTTCTGAAAGCCAGGCATTTTTTTTATTTTTCTGGCATTGGTCTTGTGTGGGGGATCGTTTTTTTTGCTGGATGAGTTGTTTATATTTTTACCATTTTGGGGTACATAGTACTTTTTGATTACTCGATATTAGACTTTTTGTCGAGGTGCCCAAAATATGACTTATTCTGGCACCGTTTTAATTTTTTTTTAAGCCATTCACGTGACAGGGTAGATCATGTGATATTTTTATAGAGCCGGTTGTTACAGACACAGTGAAACCTAAAATATCTAATTTTTTTCATTTTTTTTCAATTGTAAATTGCTTGATGGGGGGGGGTTTAATGAAAACTTTTTTAGTTTTATGAGGCACTTAGCCTTTTACTTTTTATTTTTGTCCCACTATAGGAATTTAACTTTTTAGGGTCTGATCCCCTCTACAGTGCATTACAATATATCGTGTATTGTAATGCATTGTGACTGACAGTTGCCTTTGAGACCCACATATCCCTGATCATGATCTTATCTTTTGCAAAATAACAAATCACCAGGGTCCCTGGAATTGGAGGCCCCACCTTATAGATAGACATACGGAAGCGCCAGTAATATACAGTCAAGCCAAACCCATTTAATATACAAACCACAATTCATACACAGTGATATGGTGATTGTGTGAGTACTTACTTAAAGTCCCAACAAGTTTCCACATTTGACAAGGTTCATCAGGGGACAATATAAAATGGCATATATAAAAAAAAGTGTTGCACCATGTACATTACTAAACATATATGTGGACAGAATACATAAAATGTGACATAGCTGAAGGATCCCTGTGTTGGTGGTGCATGATATAAGGAATCAGATGATTAAAATAAAGTTCATTGGAATTATGCTGATTTATACTTCGACGCCTCAGATGTTCTGTGGATAGGCAATACAAGATTTGTGTATACGGTAATATGAAAATCCTATCACTCAGTGCTGTGCCACAGTGATCCATAGCAGTGATAAGAGCTCTTATCACTGCTGTGGATCCATTGCTACGTTTCCTCCAGCTGTAACTCCCTTCGATGTAGCGGTCAGTATTGACAGTGGCATCTAAAGGTTTAAAGTGGTTGTCTCATCATAGACAATGGGGGCATATTGCTAGGATAGGTGCCCATTGTCTAATAGGTGCGGGTCCCACCACTGGGACCCGCACCTATATCAAGAATGGATCTCCGCAAGGTGGTGGCTGGAGCACTCCGGTCCAGCCTCCACCAAGCCGGCTCCCCATAGAAGTGAATGGGAGCGTACCGGGCATGACCGGCCACAGCTCCCATTCACTTCTATGGGCTCAGCGGAAATAGCTGAGCCAGCGCTTGGCTATTTTCGGCGGCCCCATAGAAAATGAATGGAGGGCGGCTGCACATGCACAATGCGCCCTTCTTCACTTTCGGGGCTCCGTACTTGATATAGGTGGGACCCGCACCTATAAGGCAATGGAGGCATATCCTATTGATATGCCCCCATTGTATGTCATGAGACAACCCCTTTAAGTGCGGGTAACAGCAGTGGCCTGACTGTCAGTAATGGCTGGCCCCTGCCTGGCCTGTGCCCGCCCCATAAGTGTGTGGTACATGTACGGTGCTGGTCTTCAAGTCATTTCCTGCAGCACCGTATATGTATGACGCTGGTCGCTTAGGGGTTAATAAGCCCTTCTGACCCATTTGATAAAATATCATTAAAAGAAAGATGCAAATCTCCGCGCCTCACACCTCCATACACTAAATCAAGCACTAATTCAGCCTAAGAGGGCACATGCCTGGTATACTCCCAGCCATCGTATGCATTTATCTTATGTAGAATTTAGATTCATTTAATTACACCAGCAACAATAACAGTGGTAATTTATTTGTCAGGTAATAATGTTATTGCATTTATCACTCATTAGTGGTCTAACAAAGTGCCACTTTAGTGAGCTTTACTTACTTTGTACATCATGCCTCTAATCTGTCTCTATGTGAAATTGCAATAATGCACCTTCAATTTTTCTCAATGCACCATTACTGAATATGTAAATATCCTTAAAAGCCAGCTTTAATTTGTGTATACTTTATATTAAAATTGTAAGTGCATCTAAAAGCCTTTTGGAACGGTTTACACAGTACCTGTTTTAACATGCAGATTGAATGTGTGCGCGTTTTAAGCCACGGACGGAGGAGAGCGCATCGAGGTTGTGTCTAAAAGGTTTTTTTTGTTCAGTGTTTTACAGGAACATTATTTCTCAAATTCTAATACTTATTCTTACATTTTCTATATTCTTTTCATTAAACATTTTGGCTTCATTTTAATTTGCTTTGATTGATATGCATTTAACCCTTCGCTCCTTTCTGCCACATTTACATAATTAATAAATCATAATTATCATGTGTAAACTGAGCAATGAAATTAAAACTTGGTCATTCAAAATATAGCAGGTTCAAAAAAAAATATTTAACATGATAAGATAAAATGTTTACATATGATTAAAGGGGTTTTCTGGGATTTTAATACTGATGTCTAGTGCTCTGGCCAAACACTATGTGGTGCTCGAGTGCTCGGCCGAGCACCCGAGTATAATGGAAGTCAATGGGAGAAGACCGGGCACCCCCTGCTCTGCTGCTCTGCATAGGGGAGGGTGTCTGGTCCATAGGGAAACGTCAGAAAATGGTGAAAACACCACAGAAATGGTTAGGGAACAGCATGGGGAGAATGTCTGGATGCATCTTGGACACCGAAGTCGCTGCTATTAAAGATGATGTCCGACTATTACGCCACTTTTACGGAATGACAAAAATACCCCCCCAAAACCCAAGATAACATCGATTTTACAGGAAATATTGTTAGGAAACATAGATTTACTTGTACGTTAAGCACAAGTGCTGCCAAAAGTTACACGGATGAGGTACTCCCATACAACCAGTATATCATAAAAAGGAGGGCCTCATTCACATTGTGGTATAATTGTGGGACTCTGACACTCATAAAGCCTTTGCACAAGTGAAAGGGCTGCCAAAAATTACAAGGAACAGGCAATCCAATATACCCTTTATTATACATAAAGGAGGGCATCATACACACCCTTAAAAAATTATGATTGATGGCCTTTTGGTGACAGTCTAAAACATTAGGGGTGACATGCTACTGCTGCGCAGACCATCTAAAGAGTTTAAGGGTGACCGCAGAGGCCGAGCTGACCGCCCAAAAAATGTTATTCTTAATGTGACATTCTGCTAAAGGGCAGACCGTAAAAAAGAATTTAAGTAATCCATAGAATGTATCAAGGTAATAAAAAGTCCTCCATATATGTCCTACAGATACAGGACACAAATCAAATGTGGGCCCGCATGATGAGCGACTCAGATGTATGCCAGATAGGAAAAAATTTCTGTATTGATACAGTAATCCCGTACATTTATGCTGCACCTTAAACAAATTTAACTCTCCCAAGAAAATATTAAAATTTCAACCGTGTAAAAAAGGGAATACGTCTGTCCCGCTTTGTGTGTCTGTCCTCCTGTGTGCGTCTGTCCCCCTGTGTGCGTCTGTCCCCCTGTGTGTGTGTCTGTCCCCGTGTGTGTGTGTCTGTCCCCGTGTGTGTGTGTCTGTCCTCGTGTGTGTGTGTCTGTCCCCCTGTGTGTGTCTGTCCCTGTGTGTGTCTGTCCCTGTGTGTGTCTGTCCCTGTGTGCGTCTGTCCCCTGTGTGCGTCTGTCCCCCTGTGTGTGTCTGTCCCCCTGTGCGTCTGTCCCCCTGTGTGTGTGTCTGTCCCCCTGTGTGTGTGTGTCTGTCCCCCTGTGTGTGTGTCTGTTCCCCTGTGTGTGTCTGTCCCTGTGTGTGTCCCTGCCCCTATGTGTCCCTGTCCCCCTGCGTGTGAGTGTCCCCCTTTGTTTGTGTCCCTGTGTGTGTGTCTATTACCATTACCATGCCCACAGTGTTCCTATGTCTTGACGCAGCTGCATCAGGACGTTCTGTGGGGGCAAGAAGAAGAAGACGGAAGAGGAGACAGCGCCGCCAGCATGGAGTCCGTGGGAGAGGCCCAGGGAGGCAAACTAAGGACTCAGGTAAAACTACCACATGATCTACACTAGTGTTATCTGTGGTTTTACATAGGACTGCAGGTAACACTACCACATTATCTACACTAGTGTTATCTGTGGTTTTACATAGGACTGCAGGTAACACTACCGCATGAGCTACACTAGTGTTATCTGTGGTTTTGCATAGGACTTCAGTTAACACTAGTACATTATCAGCACTAGTGTTATCTGTGGTTACATAGGACTGCAGGGGACATCGACTACATTATCTCTACTCAGAGAGTTATCACTGTGTTATCTATGGTGTTACATAGGACTGCATGTGACATCCACTACATTATCTGTACTCAGAGAAGTATCACTGTGTTACCTGTGGTGTTACATAGGACTGCAGGTGATAACAATATTATCTGTACTTGTACTGCCCCAGATCTGGCAGGAGAGTCTTGGAGGCTACTTGGCTTTCATACTAATTTTTAATGGGAGAGGGGGCCATTTAAATTTTTGCTTCAGGAAGCAGAAGAGCTAGAATCGGCCCTGTCCAGTCCTATGTTCATTCCCTCCCCTTCCCCCACCCACATATCTGCATGTGGTGTCCGGGCATTTGGGGTGCATAATAGAGGTTAGATAACCCCTTTAAACCTTAGGATACCAGACGTTTTTTTGTTTTTCATTTTTTTCCCTATCTTCCTTGAGCCATAACTTTTTTATATTTCTGTTTACATAGTTGTATGAGGGCTTATTTTTTGCGGGACAAGTTTTACATTCGATTGCCACCATTTAATATGACATACAATGTAGTGGGAAGCTGAAAAAAATTCCAAATGGAGAGGAATTGGGAAAAAAAGCAATTCCTCCACCATTTTACTGATTTAGTTCCTACAGCGTTCCCTTTGCAGCAAATGGGGCCATGGGGGATGGAGCCAGGGCAGGAGGTGGGATGGGCCAGGTGTGGGTACTGGGAGGAGTTAGGGGGCTCAATGTAGATTCTTGCTATGGGGCCCAATGATTTCTATGTACGCCCCTGACCACAGCCAAACATTACCATAGTCTGTCCTGTCTGTACTTCATGTCTCTTCATGAACTAAATTCCCCAGAGATTCAGCTAAAGGTCTTATCATATGTATTCAGGATCATTATCCCTAACCAGTAGGAGAGGAGGATGAGGCAGCTCTTTACCTCAGTGTTGTAAAGTAACTTATCCTCATGTGTGATCAGTGCAGGTTTTGTGTGAACTAATGGGACAGCGGCCATTTTATTTCTCCTAATCATTGCTCCCCAGACAAAACGAGTCATTATAACTAATGTAAGGAATTTGGGAATATATTTATAATAAAGTAATATTTAAGAATTTTCATTTTCTTAATTCCCGGAGAAGCCCTTTAACCTCTTTCTCCCCTGTATAGAAAATTTTCCCTCACATATAGCCCCAGGTCTGTCATGACCCCACAGTGCCCTTCTGTACTGTCTAGATAAAGACATAGCTATATATTCTATGAATTTAGAAGTCAGGATGAAGCAATGAAAGTTGTCAGGACCACTTCAACTGCTTCATTGTGAAATCACTACACCAGCACAAAGGGCAGGGGAAGGGTGCATTTAAGTCCACCTCTCAATGCAGGAGAGGATAGTCAGCAGGGAGTGCTACTAGAGAGGAAAATTTTATTTATAAAAAAAAAAAACTATTTTTATTGCATGTATTTGTAATAATACATAATTTCATTAATAAAAAAATGCAGTGCAGAGGAAAAAGTGGAAGACAAAGTGTACAGCAGTTTCTTACAAAAAAAATGTATTACAATAACTGGAATATGCAGATGGTGAGCACCTCCAGCGTATGGATTGCTTGAAGTGCCTCCAATCTGACAAGTGAGTAGTGCCCAGTGAATTCTTATGTGGAGATCGTTACATAATTAGGGCTCATGCACAGGAACGTACTTTCTTTCCGTGTCAGTGTTTTTTACAGACCTTGTGCGGAACCATTCATTTCAATGGGTCCGCAAAAAATGGGAGTTGCTCCATGTGCCGTATTTCCATGTGTCTGTTCCGCAAAAAAACAGAACTTTTCCTATTATTGTCCGCATTACGGACAAGTATAGGACTGTTCTATTAGGGACCAGCTGTTCCATTCTGCAAAATACAGAATGCACATGGGCGTCATCCGTATTTTTTGCTGATCCGTTTTTTGCAGACCACAAAATACATATGTTAGTGTGCATGAGCCCTTATACTTTTCATAGGATAAATTCTATAATATATTGGATCACATTTATTATTGTAGTGGCACCTGAATTCTGACATAATTTGCAAATTGGCACATTTTATTTTAGACATATTTTTGAAGCTAGTAATCCAAGTAATTAATCTCAGTACCACCCCCACTAAAACAACCTTTATTGAATATAACAAAAACAACACAAAATAATTTTGTTTTCAAATTTTAAGAATATCACACCCTACATCCCACTAAAGTGGTCATGGCACCCAACCCTTTTTATCCAAAAACAGTACTGTTTTCGCCTGCTGTTCTGGGTTTTGTTGAAATTGTGTTTTTGTAAGAGAATCACCTGATTCAAAAAACAAAACCCATAACTCCAGGAAAACTCAGGAAAACTATAAAAAACTATAAAACCTCGGTTTTATAAGACTCCCGTTTTTCTCTTCTCCGAACAGTTAAGTGCTAAGCTCTTTGTTGGTAATCTGGGTTACAGCCGGCAATGATTTCTCATATATGGTGGAAATGTGACAGGATACAGGGTTTTTGGAGGACGGTATACACCAGATGTGTGGGCCTGCAATTCACCTTTCCGTGGAAATGGTCCTTTTATGGTTGGATTCGCTCACTTAACTTCATAAATGCTCCTTTGCAACCTATCTTATTATAGCAGATAATCTGCTCATCCCAACCAAATGTCTTAGCGTAGACCGGCTAACAGAAAACAGTAAATGGTACCATTTGAAAATACTACTTGTCCTACAAAAAATAAGTTCTTATACGGCTATGTGAAGAAAAAGTTATGGCTCTGGCAAAGCTGGGAGTACAAATTGAAAATGGAAAATTGCAGGGTGCTGAAGGGGTTTAAAGACTATGTACACCTTCGGAGGCAATTTTTGTTTATGATTGCATTTTACTCAGTTTTGGCTAAAAATCATATTTTCAATTGGCCTTTATTAAAAACTAGCAGAAGGACCCGGCTTCGCCTGGGTATATTTCATTATTTCATTTAATGTTTGTGTCGTTGCAGAGAGAAAGTCAATGCAGCTGACAGAAGTTGATTTTTACCTTCATTTTTTCAATCCCCATTGGCTGAGGAGTGGGAGGGGGTGTGACCTGACTGGGTTGGGGGTGTGGTTTAGCGGGGGGATGCTTTTAAGTCCTTCTTTTGAGGGTGGCCTGAATTACAGGTCAATGCCATGGTAATTTATGAGGAAACACAGTGGGTAGCCGTGGAAGAAAACATCGCTTTGCACGGGTATATTTAATCTATTTCATTTAGTGTTTCTGGTTGTCGTTGCAGAGAGAAAGTCAACCTCCCTCCCACCCCTGCAGCTGACAGAAGTTCATTTTTACCTTAATTTTTTCAATTCCCATTGGCTGTGGAGTGGGAGGGGGCGTGACCTCACCAGGTCGGGGGCGTGGCTTTAGAGATAAGAGATAGCAGAAGGACCCGGCTTCACACGGGTATATTTCATCTATTTCATTTAATGTTTCTGTGTGTTGTTGCAGAGAGAAAGTCAATGCAACTGACAGTAGTTGATTTTTACCTTCATTTTTTCAATCCCCATTGGCTGTGGAGTGGGAGGGGGCGTGATCTGACCGGGTCAGGGCGTGGTTTAGTGGGACTTTGGAGGGGGTTGCTTTTAAGTCCTTCTTTTGAGGGTGGCCTGAATTAAAGGTCGATACCATGGTAATTTATGAGGACACGCAATGGGTAGCAGTGGAAGAAAACATCGCTTCGCACGGGTATATTTAATCTATTTCATTTAGTGTTTCTGGTTGTCGTTGCAGAAAGAAAGTCAACCTCCTTCCCACCCCTGCAGCTGACAGAAGTTGAATTTTAGCTTCATTTTTTTCAATCCGCTTTGGCTGTGGAGTGGGAAGGGGCATGACCTGACCGGATCTGGGGCGTGGCTTAGTGGGACCTTGGGGGTTGCTTTTAAGTCCTTCTTTTGAGGGTTACCTGAATTAGAGGTCGAAGCCATGGTAATTTATGAGGACACGCAATGGGTAGCAGTGGAAAAAAACATCTTTTATTACTACTGAACGGTCTTAGTCTAAAATTAGTCTATTTCATTTAATGTTTCAGTGTGTCGTTGCAGAGAGAAAGTCAATGCAGCTGACAGAAGTTGATATTTACCTTCATTTTTCAATCCCCATTGGCTGCGGAGTGGGAGAGGGCGTGACCTGACCAAGTCAGGGGGGAGACCTGGGGTGGGGGTTTTAAGTCCTTCTTAGGGGAAAGCTTGAATTACAGGTCGATACCATGGTAATTTATGAGGACATGCAATGGGTAACAGTAGAAGAAAACATCTTTTATTACTACTGATCGGTTTTAGTCTAAATAAGTTATAGTTATGGTAACCGGAATACCCCTTTAACAGTGTCATCCACAGCGCTCTGCCCCTTTAAAGCAGCGAATAGAAATGGCTGAGCTCCTCCGCTGGCTGCTAATTACCTGGGTAGGTTGTTATGGAAACCTGTCTGCATGTGGAGAAAATGGCAGTTGGGATTCAAAGTGAAATGCTCCCAGACTAATATTGGCTAATAGAGATCATATTTTGGGAATATCTTGGGAACGGTACGTCCTAGAGAGCTGACACCGGGTCTAAAACTTTCCCGGACACCAGATGTACATGTGTGCCGAATTTGGTGAAAATCGGTCCAGTAGTTTGGTCGCGCATAGAGAACAGACAGACAGACGGACAGATAGACAGACAGAAACTCATTTTTATAATATTAAGAGATATTGAACTGTTCTGTCACAAAGGGCTAACTGTTTTCTAGCTGTATGACTGGTACTTTCACTTTGTGCCAGTCATCTAATAGCCTTTTTCTCTAAACTACTAAGAGGTCATAAACACTTATGTAAGCCATATTCTTATCAGTAAGATAAGAACTGAGCAATAATGAGTGTTTATAATGTCTGAGAGCAGAGATAAGGAGCCCATCAGCTCCCTAACTGACGGAAAAGAGAGAAAATCCACAGGATGCTACTAGAGCATCTCAGTTATGTACAGAAAAAAGCACTGTTTTTTTTTTTTTTAATAAAGACCCATTGATAAAAAGATTTTTAGCTCAAAATGAGTACAATGCAAAAATAAAAAAGGTGTACATAGCCTTTAAGATCCAACGCTTTTGTATTGCAGCCACTGTATATTGGCACCTGCATATTTATTTCGTTTTATACGATGTGCTGAATGACTTCTTATGAGCAATGTCAGACTATGAGTCCTTGGGAACACCAGAGGAAAGGATTCAGAGGGCTAACCCTTCAACTATACAGAACATGTGCATACCTACTTTTAATGAAATCATATGTTTTGTTGATATCATTGTACACACAGAACATATAATCAGTGAAGTCTAAGGTTATTTATGAATCAAATTATAAGAAATTGACCTTAATGGTAGGTGACTTGCTCCCAAATCAAATCCAAATATGGTGGCCTTCTGCTAGCCCTTTGGGCCCATGGAAATGTGAAAGCCTGAAGGATTCTCTGGTGGACCGAGGATTGGAGGACCCAGAGCGTGTATGCAGCAGCCCCTGTCCTCCTGAGTGATGGTACCAGAGATGGTACACAGCACTGAGGCGGGAAAACCTTCCTCAAAGCAATATAATTAAGGGGTCAACAACAGAGATCACCATAATCCCATGTGGATCCTTCCATAAGGTCCAGGATCTCTCGTTACTATAAACCTAGTGGTATTTTGGCTGCTGGATTATTGCAGCAACACTGTCCCTAACGCATGAGTTCTTGCCATGTCTGTCCCTATATTCAGCTCACAGGACAATGGCGGAGAACACATGGGAGGAGGCTTTTATAGGGCTGCATCATTACAGAGGATGGCTGGCTGCACGGCATCATGGGTGATCTCGCGTTCCCGGGTTTATAACTTTCACTTTGTAACACGTGCAGCCGTCATTTTAGGAAAACCTAATTAGTTACCACGAAGCACAAGGAAAGTTTTCTTAGTTGCCAATCGAAGTTTTCTTAAACTTGGAACCAAATTGTGCTTTGAATGCTTTGCTACACTCAACACTACTTGGTAGAATCACTGCTGCAGCAACCAGGGGCGTAGCTAAAGGTTCATGGGCCCTGGTGCAATAGTTCAACTTGGGCCCCCCTTCCCTCAGTGCTTTGTGGCCAGGGGCAGGGAAGCACATATCATTCATGCTGCCTGAGGCACCCCCCCCCATGCCAAATTCTTGACCTTACCCCTTCCTTCCAGCCAGAAGTGTAACTTGACCTGCATACACTTTCGATTATACTTTGTCTTCTTATGTGGCACAAGGGTCTTTGGGCCCCCTCAGGCTCCTGGGCCCAGTAGCGACTGCCACCTCTGCACCCCCTATAGCTACGCCCCTGACAACAACCCATCTATTGTTTTTAGATGTCTCATCTACACATTTAACCACTACTATGATTAGCTGTCCTATTGTTCGACCTAGGTTCTAAACGTCTGGATTCCGACTCTCAAAATTTTCATCAAATAAAATAAATCTTCCAACAGTTTGTAAAAGTTTTTAAGAATTCTAAATGTGTGGGTAGATTAAATGAGCGTATTGACATTTTTCTCCCACCGAATATCTTCCCTGAGTGTTGTAGATATGACATCTAACCCACGCTGAAGAAGAGGTGTTACAGCACGTCAAGTTTAGTAAGCGAAATACAACAGCATCAGGACTCAGCCTCCAGCTGAGATTTTTATTATATTTCTAAAAATATTCCATTATCGTAATATGTATCGCTGGCTGAGTTCAAATATGTTAAAGTGACTTATTTCTCATATTAAAATGATATTTTGTGGGTTTAAAAGTGCAATGTAGCGCAATCTGAAAGTGTTATATTATTGAGCAGGAGGAGCTAAGCAGATACAATTTGTAGGAAAAGAATTAGTATAACGACATTTATCTAAATCCCTCTTTCTAGGCTTGGTAGTCTACAGGGAAGTCCTACTCAGTGACGGACAGCCATCTCTGTATGCACACTTATTCATAGAAGGCTATCTTCAATCACTAATAAGACCGCCCCCTGGACCCCTTAGCCCAGAATAAGCAGAGATTTATCAATAAATATCAAGTGATATTGATGTTTCCCCATCTACGTATCAATCTGCTCAGCTCCTCCTGTTTAATAACATGCTGCTTGCAGAACAGACTCCATGTTCAAAGTGGCAGGTTCCCTTAAAGAGGTTGTCCGGGTTCAGAGTTAAACCCGAACATATCCCCATTTTCACCCAGGCAGCCCCCCTGATATGACCATTGGAGTGCTACCCTAGCCGCTTTACAGGCTAGGACAGCGGTAAAGCATGCCTATTAGTGCCAGTGACATCATAGGGCTCACTGCTAGGCGGGAGCCTCCGCCTAGCTTTACCCATGGAGAATCCGGTACATCACCGGATCTCCAAACAAAGCCTTGAATAAAATGCTTATATCAGGGAGGCTGCCTGGGTGAAAATGGGTGAATGTGTCCAAGTTTGAACCCGGGCAACCCCTTGAAGTATTCACTAAAAATTAAAACAACATTTTTAACTATTTGTATACTTTTCCTGTGACAATATTTCTCTATTTACCAGGTCCTGTCATCTTCTGTCTGGGTACTTATATCTAGAGGCAGATTAAGTGTATCCTTTCTCCTAAGAGAATCACAGCTCTCATTCCTTGTAATTGGTATTTTGGGTGGTGATGAGCCCTGCAGAAATGTTTGGCCTGGGGCTGCCGACCTAAACGTCCCTTTTATAATCTGCCATTGTGTATGTCTATTCAATAATGTAGAATAATGAGAATTAAGCTTCTCTAAGGCTTTGTTCACATCTACGTTAAGGAGATCCAGCTGCCTGATCCGGTGCAAATGCTGGCTGAACAAAGAACCGTTGCATGCATGGCCGAAACATGCCATTTATACCCGAAAGTGTCCTAATCACCACTGGACCTTATTACAGTTAATGGGGATCCGGCGATGAAGTGGAGAATCCGGCAATGCCAGAACCTGTGAGATCAGGCAAGCTGCTCTATGCCAGCACAGCCTGCCGGATCGCCTAACGAAGATGTGAACAAGGCCTTATCTCCTGGGTGAAGAAAGGATCAGGCGTGTTGAATTGTCTGATCCTTCTTTGGCCAGCATACATCAAGGGACAGTCGGACTACTGAGACATCAGATTGTCTGGTCAACCTGATCAATTGAATGTTTGGTTAAAATCTAGAGATGAGCAAAGTGAGTTTAATTTGTGTATAGTTTTCTAACAATTCTGCTTCCAAACAAAGCCAAAATTTCTGAGTTTCGATTTGTGTGAATAGCTGAAAATTGTGTTTGTCATTTTACATATCGGTATTGTAGTGAGCAGTAGTGAGTGGGCTTATTGCCTTTTGATCAGAACGCACACCAATGCCTCTTGTATAGCATACAGTGCAGGGGGTAGTGCATTAAAAATTGCACTGAGAAGCGGTTTAAATATTGCTGAGAAGCACTTATAGATCAAAAGCACATTATGGGGATGTGCGATCCAGTTCTGTTTTCTCCTGTGACACACTTGAATATTCTGCTTTATCTCTCTGCTCTGCTAAACTTAGCTTCAGTCTGATTACTGGACTGTAGCGATTCTGGTACCTTTGAAGTGGGGTGACTTTGACTGTTGACCCCCTTGCAATACTCTGTCTCCTAATCTGTAAGGAGTCAGGGTGCTCTATGAGCTGCTTACCTCTGGAGAGACTCCTGCGGCAGGAGGGGGGCCTTTCTCTAGCTGCTCCATCTTGACTTATCTAATTCTAACACTAGCATCCACTAAGACTGACCAAACACTTCCTGCAGCCCCTCCCTTGGTAGGAAAGCAGGACTAGCCCATTTCTGCCCAAAAGGTGATATTAAGATCTTTCTCTCACTCTGCCAGATACACACTGTCATCTGCTGGACAACCAGGTATATTACATAAAATACAATGAATAACAGTTACATAGCAATAATAAGAATGCACAGTGTAAAAGAACCTGGAGTAAATCCAGATGACATTATGTGTTAACTATTAGAGACAGTAGCAGGGTGTAGGAATGGTAGTATCAATCTGGGATACTACAACTGCACTTCGAGACTTCTGGAGGTGATGTAACTGACAACCAGGGGCCAGAGAGATTTAGTGGGGGTGCATTCCTGCAATGGCCTCTTCTAGTCTGAGCCTGCACACTGGTCCTGACCTGCAACCTTTGCTATTCCAGGAGCTGTTGGGGTGATAGGAGGGTAAAGATCATGCTCTTACAGTTTATTAGACTAGCTCAGCAGTACTCTAGAGGCCTTCCAACTCTTCAGTTTACCCTTTGTCTGTTTATAGATTCTGATTCTGGCAAACTTTCCTGAAATGTTATCCCTTCTCTACTTCCCAGTTTTGGAGAACATTCTTATTTTAACCATTTTAGAATATTTTTTTGAGGAATTGAGGAGCCTAGTTTATAATTGTGCATTGATGACCCCCACTCTGGTTGATTCAGGGGTTAATTCCTGGTGATTACTATTGTTAACGCTGAAGCCCATAATCTTCACCACTAGAGGTCGCCTTACATTCAAATTACCTGTGGTTATTAGTTACTCTTTACCTTTTTCTTCAATGTGATTACACAATATTGAATGCAGATTTCCTTCCCAGTGGACCTCCACTTACAATTCAGACATTTTTCTCAGCCTCATGAGGGGCCACGGACAAACACTTGATCAAGCCGCAGAACATAAGGTCAGCGAGACAAGATACACAGCTCGATTCAAAGAGAAAATTCTCGGGGCTTACAGAACAAAATGCTCCTTGAAGATATGAGACTTCACAGTGCCACTTCTTCAAGATTTTTCGGTGGCTGTCTCCAAAAAGATCTTTAACCCCCAACTGTTGTTTCTTACACAACAACACCATTTTTTCCAACTAATCTATCCAGCAAAACCCGTTGTGCAGTAGAATGGACAAATGCTGATCTTCAATGACTCTGCAGCATTATGCAGCTAGTTTCAGATACACCTTCATGACCTTCCTGCCTGATTCATTACAGGAGGGACGTGTCAGTCCACCAACATGTTTAGTCAAAATGTTTCTATTTTAGTTAAAATGCTTTAAAAAATTGTTGAGGCATGGAATAAACTCCAATCACATGTGATTGGAAAATCTATAGTTAGTGAATATAAACATACCTGGGATAAATACAACTTCTATATTTCTATTTTTCCTGAACCCAAAGACTTCTGGGTCAGCAGATTAAAACAGTGGCCAGAACTGGTCCAGTTTGCTATCGGTGTACTGTCTTGTCCAGCTTCCAGTGTTCTTTCAAAGAGGGTACTCAACATGGTAGATGATATTGTCACATCAAACTGCACAAAAATGCCCCCCCCGCGAGTGTAGAAAATCAGTCAGGCATGGATCAGTGACAAGGGCAGACTGGCCATAGACCCTATAGGAAATTTTCTTGGTGGGCCGATGCCCAGGGGGCTGCCTGAACCCTCCTCATGGCTGCTGGCTGGGTACATAATATAATGCTCTCAGCCTTAAAGGAAATATGTCACATGATTTAAGTGTATTAAACTATAACTATTGCCATGTTCAATAAAGTACCTTGAGTCTAGGTGTAGTCTTCAATCTTTCTTTGCAGCTGCGGTTTTCATTTTATTTGACTTTTTATGATATGTAAATTTTCTAGGAAGGAGCCCAGAGGGGCATTAGGGAGCCCAGTAACGCCCCCCTCCTGTGCCCAGCCCGCCTTCTTACTGCAAAAACACTCCTCTTCAGGGCAGGAGTAATGGCCCATATTCGCATTGTTGGCCGCCACCCCCCTCATCTACGTCACGGCAGCTCTGGAAACCACTCCCAGAGCAGCCTGCTTCTCCCGGCCGAAATCTCGCGCAGGCGCAGTACCGCTCGCTGCCGCGCGATAGTAGTACTCTAAAGGCAACCGGCTTCAAAAGCGTCACTGGGCTCCGCACATGCCCAGTGACCCGTTTTAAGTTGGTTGCCTTCTGTTACTTTAGACCAGGGATAGCCAACCTGCAGCTCTCCAGCTGTTGCAAAACTAAAACTCCCAGCATGCAAAGACTATCTCTAACTGACACTACTACACTATACCTACACAATTGCTTATCTCTTGTCTGTCAAGTTCCATGTTATATTGCTGCTGTCACAGTTACTAAAGTGCTACTACTACCCCTACACTGCTGCTCATCTCCTGCCTTTTCCATTAGGTTCCATACTATGCTATTGCTATGGCTACTGCTGTCATTGCTGCTACCCTTGCACAGTTGCACAGCTCCTGTCTTGTCCTTCAGGTTCCATACTGTACTACTGCTGTGCCAAAGAAAACAATAATTTTAGAACTGCTTGTTCAGATCAATCCATTGTTTTTCCTATACTACTATGTATTAATATGGGCAGGCATCTTCCCCAATGAAGGGATATTTTGAGGACTACTTGTTCAGAACAAGCCACTGCTTTTTCCATTACCACTGTGTGTTTAAACATGGGCCCATTAACCTCTTCCCGACTGCCCATTGACTATAAACATACTGGGCAGTGACAGCAGGGCTTCCCATAGATAAGGCAGGGACCGTTTCTCATGGTCTCAGCCATCTGGATCACTGTATACACAGTTCTGAATGAGCACTGTGTATACAGCTAAGGAAGCGCTATGCTGCTTTTCCCCATTTAAATAATTTAAAAACTGTAAAAAATAGAAAGAATAAATGAAAAATATACATATTTGTTATCATTGTGTCCAACTGGCTCTTTAAAAATATCACATGATCTACACCATCAGGTGAACACTGTTAAAAAAAAAATGCAAAAACAGCTATTTTTTTTAGTTACTTCACCTCCCAAAAACATAATATCAAGTCACCAAAAAGTCTTATATATAATATACCACATCATACCACATCATAAAAAATAAATAAATTTCAATTTTTGCCCACCCAAAAAATTAGACAAAAAGTGATCAGATCCCGCAAAAAATAAGCCATCACACAGCCAAGTCAACAAAAAAATAAAACAGATGAGGCTTTTTCCAAGTTAGAAAATCCAGATGACTCTCCTTCCCTTATGAGACCTGGTGTATCCCCAAAATGCAGTTTACGACCACAAATGGGTTGTTGCTGTATTCAGGAGAAAATGGGTAAGACATTTTATGATTGTCTCCCGTTATCCCTTGTGAAAAAAAAGTTTGGGCCTAAAGCACCATTTTCTTGTAAAAAAGAAATGTAATTTTTCATTTTCACAGCCAAGTTCCAAAATGTGGTCACTTTTTGGGGGTTTCCACGGCCCTCCAAAGCCATATGGTGCTCCTTGCCTTCTGACCCCTGCTGTGTTCCCATACCACAGTTTATATAAACACCCCATATGTGGTCATAAACTGCAGAATTTGGTTAATAAATATTGAGGTTTGTTTTGTGGTTAATCCTTGATGTTTTCCAGGAAACAAATGGATTAAAATGGAAAATCTGCAAAAAAGTGAAACTTTGAAATGTCACCTCCATTTTGCTTTAATTCCTGTGGAATACCTAAAGGGTTAACATTTACAAAATTAGTTTTGAATAGTTTGAGGGGTGTAGTTTCTAAAATGGGGTAATTTATGGGTGGTTTCTATTATATAAGCTCCTCAAAGTGACTTCAGAACTGAATTGGTCCTTCAAAAAGGTCATTTTGGAAATTGTCCTGAGAATTTTAAAAATTGCTTCTAAAATTCTAAACCTTCTAATGTCCTAAAAATAAAATAACATTACCAAAATGTTGCCAACATAAAATAGACATACGGTGAATGTTAATTAATAACTATTTTATGAGGTATCACTATCTGTCTTAAAAGCAAATAAATAAATTTAAAAAATTTAGCAAATAGTAAATGTTTCCAAATTTTCGGTAAATTTTGGATTTAAAAATTGACTCAGATTTACCATTAACATGACGTACAATGTGTGACAAAAAAAACAAAAATAATCTCAGAATGGCTTGGATAAGTAAAAGCATTCCAAAGTTATTACCACATAAAGTGACACGTCAGATTTGCAAAATTAGGCCTGGTCAGGAAGGGGGTAAATGCCCTGATCTAGAAGTGGTTAAGAAATAATTTTTGGACCACATGCTCAGAAAAAGCAATTGCTTCTAGTGGTACTGTTGTGTGTGTTTAAACACAGGCAGGCATCTGTCCCCAATAAGAGATCATTTTAAGACAGTTTGTTCAGAACAAATCATTGCTTTTTTGTCACAAGCGTGTTTGTACTGTATAAACACCATCAGGCATCTGCCATTCTGACATTACCAATGCTTTCTTTGTTTTAAAGAGCTTGAAAGAGGTTGGATACATTAGAGTGTCATACACAAGTATTCAGGGCAATCTGAGCACTTTCAATTTGGCTCAAATTTATTTGTACCCAAATGAAACCTGCCATCCAATTTGTTAGAATTGGATTCGAAACGAATTTCAAGAAATTCGCTTATCTTTACTAATAACCTAATCTGTATGCCAAACACATAGGACCATAGAAAAAAAAAGTTGGTTGCTAAAGGACAAAGAACATGCATAGAAATAGTCAAAAGGTACAAGACCTTCCAGCACAAAATGGGTGACAGGTCCTTTCTGTGTATGTATACATATCATGTGTACACCATAATTAGGCCTCATGCACACAACCATATGTATTTTGCTGTCCGCAAAACACGGATCTGCATAAAATACGGAAAATGTCTGTGTGCATTTAGTATTTTTTTTTGTGGAATGGACATACGGACATACGAAAACAGAATGCATACGGAGTAACTCCCATTTTTGTTTTATGGACCCATTGAAATTAATGATTCCGCATACGGTCTGCAAAAAAATGTAAACGGACACGGAATGTGCATGAGCCCTAAGTGTACATTTTGTGTAACATCATGTACAATAGTTTTTTATATGATTTTTGGTTCCAAATTCCTTCATTTACTAGTAACATGTCTATGCACCATTTTAGTTTTCTTCTTTCTCAAGAACGCCTGGATGAAAAATATATCAGGGCTGATTAATTGTGCCTCGTGCTTCTACTGACCTCAGTGTGGCTTCACTGTTGTGCTTATAATATTTGAAGTTTACCGTTATAAAAACTACCATCTGGTTGGTGCTGCCCACATGCCCTAGCTATCAATCTTATATAGCAGTTTCTCGTAAGCAAGGTAATCAGTGGTGTTTGCAGTGTCAATGTAATTGACTCCTAGTTTGCTTCCAGTAGCCTAATTCCTTCTGACAGCCACCGTCTTGGATTAATTCGTAGAATATTTTTGCATTTTGTATTACATTTTGTACTAAATACAAAACTGAACTTTGTGTTAAATTACTGCTTTTTGATATCCCTTCGTGATAAAAAAACAAAAACTGTTGGCTACATACTGTAGGCTCTCGATTACTGCTAAACAACTTGTTTCTGTGGCATCAAACGTTCTTGAAATATTATATTTTTGTTTTATATATGACGCCAATTTATGTTTCTCAATTAATGTCAGTGTTTCTGTCATCTCAGCTCATTATGAGCTCTACAGTGACACCATCCAAATTAATAGTCCTTTACACAGGCCCATGTTACAGGCAATTATCAGGAAAGAACAGTTCATTCGCGATAATTGCTGATCGTCATCGGAGGTGAGAGCAATCTCCTCTGTATTGTGATGTACTGATCACTTCTGTTATAGACAATCATTGTTTCTGGCAGCTAATCCTCGTTTACACAGGAAGATGTGCTGTTCAGAAACAAGGATTGTGCTGCTGGGTGAAAGACATAATCACTTAATGAATGGGTGGTTGCTCATATATCAAGTGATTGCTAGCACCTATACATGGGTCAATTATTGGGAATGAGCATTTTTACAAAAGCTCATTCCAGGTTATAGACCCAATTACGGGTCTGTGTAAAAGGACCTTAAAAGCTATGTAAACCTTCGGGGTAATTTGTATGATTGCATTTTACTCATTTTGGGCTGAAATCATTTCTTCAATTGGTCTTAATTAAAACTATTGAGCCATTCTGTCACAATGGGTTAACTGTTTGACTAGCTGTGCGAATCATACTTTTACTTTCTCTTTGTGCTGGTCATCTAATAAACTTTCTCTAAATTACTAAAAGGTCGTAAACACTTATCAGTAAGATAAGAATTGAGCTTTGATCAGTGTTTAGGAGGTCAGAGATCAGAGATAAGGCACCGTCATCTGAACTGCCTGACGGAACACAGTAAAAATTCAGATCCTGCTACTAGAGAATCTCAACGCTGCACATTGAAAGGGGCTCAAAATTTTTAAAAGACCAACTGAAAAAATGATTTTTAGCTCAGAATGAGTACAATGCAATAATATTAAAAGAAAATTGCCCCAAAGGTGTACATAGCCTTTAAGGTATCATGCATATGGCAGAGCCGTTCGCAAGGAATCTGTATGATGGCAAGCATATTACAGAGCCATAGGAACTCTCTGTGCTGAAATATGGTTCCTCCATATGGTGTTGTATTCTCCTCTCTTTTATAGAGAAAACATGCCAAAGAGAAGTCCAACTTGACATTCAGCAATCTACAGAGGGACCTCCAGAACCTGAATATAAACTGAACTCATCTGTAAGAGAACAAAAATGTGCTTGATAAACAGATTGGGAACAGTAGGAAAACCAGTCAAAGGAACAAAATGAGCCATTTTAAGGAAAATGGTCTACAACCATCCAGATCACTGTATAACCAGAGAATGGAGGCCAACCTGTGATAAAAACCCATAGCGATATTTTGCCCTGGAGAATTTGGCACAGTTAAAGGGAGAAGAAGATCCTCAGGTCTCTGCCAAGAACACTAGGGCAATCACTAGTGTTCTTGGCAGATACCTGAGGATCTTTCTGTTAGCACAGAGAAATGTTGGATAAACTACAATAATAATTAGTAAAGCCCAGGGACCACTGAATGGCTCCTAGACCCTCAGGACAAGACCAGTCAAGATCCGCAGACAATTTTTTGAGGATTGTTGGTAGATCACTTCGCCCAAAAAGGAAGGGATGCTTTCTCAGAGAGGCAATACTTAAACTTGGCACACATCCTATTCTCTTACAAACATATGCTTTGAATGCAACATCAAGTCAGGCAAGTAGATAATGATATAGTTGAAATATACTGTACCACCAAACAGACATAGTGCAGATCAAGGAAGATGTCATTTACAAACTCCTGGTATTCATAATGTCCATCACAGGTTGCCTTGCCCTTATCAACCTCACAATTGTGGATCAAG
This sequence comes from Rhinella marina, assembly GCA_900303285.1. Lineage (NCBI taxonomy): Eukaryota > Metazoa > Chordata > Amphibia > Anura > Bufonidae > Rhinella > Rhinella marina. Next base: position 43,498 of record ONZH01006912.1, on the reverse strand, counting down.
TTATAGGATCCCTGGAGATCCAGTTTATTGAAGATCATTTCCCCATGGATCATGTTGAATTTCAGAAATCAATGGGAGTGGATATTTGTTTTATGGTGATCTTATGGTGGTCTATGCAGCATCTCTTTAATGTAGTCAAACATGGCTTCAGTTTTGGCCTCCTTCTTGTCAAAAGCATCTGAATAACTGGCATAAGCCAGAGACAACATAGACTCCTGCACAATTTGTTTTTTGTTTGATACAAAAAGGTGCTTTTATTAAATGGCAGCTACATACATGTGACGTTTCTATCCATAGAACTTTTTCAAACTATTACTACAACTGAAAGTAAAAGTCATGAGAAAATGACTGCTGATAGGTATAAAGCGATAAGTGTATTGCGCTGTATGACTGTGGTGTGGATATGGTGCAGTTCTTCAGGTATACTGTGATTATTTGCAGCGACTGGGACCACAGGGGCAATGTGTGAATGTGGTGGCCTGATAGGTGTAGTAATTGGTACTCACGTTTCTCCAGATCACTGGGCCGCCGTGCAGTGACGAGAAGGAAGGTACCGGATTCCTTCGGGGCACACTCTAGTGTTTAGGGATCTCCGGCCAGATGTTGGTTGAGGTGCCCTTGGTGGTATAGGGCTTTAGGAGCAGGGAAGGCAGGGTCCTTGAGGGTTGTGATGCCATCACCCTTGGGTGCAAATGAGGTGGTAGAATAAGAGGAGTCTGTTTTAATAAACAAATGGAACATTTACTGAGAATTACTTGCCTTGAAGTAGATGTATAGATTATTGCAATCCAAAGCGGTAGTTGTAGCCCACTCAATGGACATCACAAGTTAGATGTATCTGTAATCCTAATAACAGGCTCTAGGTGAGGTATTAGCTCTGGTCACACTCAGGCTATTGTAACTATTGTGACTATCTATCTTCCAGGTGTGGAGTGTAAATCAATAAACTTGTGTGTTTCACACAGCCGGTACATATATTTTGCCTTCCTGGCTTACTCACCATTTCCAATAATACATCCACATTGTCCATCCATGCACGGATGAAAACATCTGGTGTTGGGGGGAAGCAGCCAATGGAAGGTGGGGACGGGGATGAGCCTCCCTAGCATCGCGGGTGACGCTAGGCAGGCTCATCCCCATCCCTGCCTGACATTGGCTGCTCCCCTCGACACTGGATATTTTCATCCGTGTACATCGAGAAGCAGCTGGTGCAGTGCGGGGACCAGGAGCGGTGCAGTAATATGTATATAAGTTGAAATGCCACATGTACTGTATGTGCACCATGCCAGGACAGTAGATACTAATCACAGAGTAGTGCAGGTGTCCATCACTTAGTTGTACTTTAATAATCCATCTGAACTTCCAGAATAAGGATAATCAACGTACATAAGGGCACCCAAGTAAACAGCTATTGTATATCAAGTTAGTGCATGTTACTCATGGCCCTGATAATCCAAAAATTCAGAAGTATCACTCACAAGGTGGTGTCTTACATTATCTCTTCTGTGATTTGTCCGAGACCAGGCTACATGAGGACTTGTTTTTTCGCAGGGTAACTTGCATATGAATTGATACCATTTTTGGGTGCATATGACTTTGTTTAATCACATTTTATTTTTTTTTTATTTTTAGACCTACTATGGGACCTCCAATCTCCAGATCACTGGCATAATATAATACTTCTTTATTGCTGTGTATTATGCCTGTAATTGTGCTAAGATAGCAGACCAAAAACTGACAGCAAAACAGAGAATCAAATATCAAGCAGTTGGATTTCGACATTCCTGATCCTTTTTCTCTCAGGGGTAGGGGTGTAACTACCATAGCGGCAGACCATGCAACTGCTATGGGGTCCCAGGGCAAGAGGGGCCCAGTCTTAGTTGGGATTATCCTCTCTTCTATTGGAGGTGAAAGCTTGATCAGGACTCTACCCTCTAAAGGAACTACTTATAGCAAATGAGGCAGTGGAAAAAATGGCCCAAGAGTCATTGAAAAGAGTTTAGGTGGAAACCCTTGAGTCCTGTGTGGGGGGCCTGGTCTGATCCTTGCTATGGGGCCCTTACTTCTCTATGTACGCCACTGCTCAAGGGAGATAAGTGGCCACCAGAGGCGTATGGCAGGAGCTTACTCCACACTGCCTATTGAGTACACATGCATGCTTAGTCAAGCAGAGAGTGCATGTTCATAGGGGGTCAGGAGGGGTAGCTGTTGACAGACTTCTACAGTATTTAATATGTAGGTCATTTTAACAGTCTTCTGGTTTAATCAGTAGCCATGAAAGTGTGAGAATGTGTCATAGTTTCACAGTGAGTTTTCACATACTAGAAATAATGGTTGATAAATGGTTCAAACCCCTGTTCTGTTATCCTATAGAGCAGGCATCAGCAAACTTCTGCACTCTTACTGCTGTGAAACTACAACTCCCAACATGCACACTTTCTTGGCTGCTCTTGTAGCTCCCATAGTAGTGAATGGAGCATACTGGGAGTTGTAGTTTCATAACAGCTGGAGTGCTGGAGGTTGCTGATCCCTGCTATAGAGTGATCATTGATGACAAAATCCTTTGTTACAGCAGAATCCAGTAGGCCCAGGGGCGGACTGGCAACTTAAAGTGGCCCTGGAAAAAATACTAAAGTGGCCCGTTTTGTAGTTGGGTCCAAATTGATGGAAGGCAGGACCAACACAAGTAGGCAGGCCAGCAATACCATATTGTGGCGCATTATATCACCGCAACAGAGCCAAATGCCACAGTCCATCACAAAATCCTGCCCCCAGCAGCACAAAATGCTTCCCCAAAAACTTCCACTGGCCGGCCGTAAGGAGGGCCTAGGTGGCCCTCTGGGCATCGGCCCACTGGGACATTTTCCTGTAAGGTCTATGGTCAATCCGCCCATGAATAGGCCACAAATAATGCAAAATGTGGGATTAAAAACCTACAATAAATACAACAGCAACATTATATCAACAAAAGAAATGACTCCTTGCACAAAAATCTAGCACTTCAGTCATTAGAGATGCATGGTTACCGGAACAACATGGAAGACAGCACAAAACATTAGTGTTTACCAGGCAAGCCTCTAGTCACAAACATAATGTTGCACAGAGCGTCTGAGCTCTAATTTAATTGCAACAATAGAGATAGATTACATTCAGAAAAGAAAAAAAAAATTAAACATTTTCTGTGCTTTAATATGCATTTCAAATTCAATTATCATACCTATTATTTCACAAGTAAAGTGAACACAATAACGTTGAAAGTCTTGGTTAACCAATGTCAATTACTCTACTTATCCAGTAATTGACTGCGGTAATATGAGAGACTGGAAGTCTATGCTCTCCGGAAGGGTTTGATGGGCATAATATTTGTCATGTAGATTTGGTTAGGACTGTGAATGCATTACATTTCATTGCATTATTCGCCATAATAACACGTAATTAGTTATACACCTGCTACAGGGGTCAGGATCGTTGTTGCTGTCTAATAATTTTAGCACAAACAGACAGTTTTTATTTGCTTCAATTACTTGCTAAGTATATTGTAGTGAATAGTTAATTCATCAGACTCGGTCACCTTTGAGCAGGTCGGTGAGTTAGCAGAAAGGAGCGTATCGTGTGATTTCAGCTAGTGGTCATTCATACTGTATATGATCACATCATGGTATTATCAATGCAGACCTCTTTCATTGTAAAGGAAGGGTTTTACGGGTAGATCTCTACTTCTCTTACCTTTTAGGCCTCATTGCATAGAGGCAGTATGGCGGCAGGTGCACCTAGGTTTCATAATACTGCATTGGATGGAACGTTGCTCAGTTTATTCCATACAAATCTGACAGACATCTCTCCATTGTGTATGTAGACTATATGTATGATTATATGTATGTATGTATGTATGTATGTTTATATGTAGGGATCGTACCCACATATCCAAGTTTTCCAACATATACGTTTACTATTAAGAAACTTTGACACTAGCGTTTACATTTTCCGGTATTAAGATCCGTGATAGGGTCTCAATACCGAAAAAAAACGCTTCAGTTTTGTCCCAATTCATTATCAATGTGGACAAAACGTAACTGAACAGAACAGAGTGCTCCAAAATGCATTCTGTTCCGTTCTCATACCGGAGAGCAAACTGCAGCATGCTGTTTTCTTTCCGTCATGGGACGCGGAGCAAGATGGATCCGTCATGACCCACAATGCGAGTCAATGGGGACAGATCCGTTTTCACACCATGTGCTGTCCACATCCGTATGTCTGTTCCATAGCCCCGCAAAAAATATAGAGCATGTCCTATTCTTGTCCGTTTTGTGGACAAGGATAGGCATTGTTACAATGGTTCATAAAAAAAAAAGGATGCAACACGGATGTCACCTGTATTTTTTGTGGATCTGCATTTTGTGGACCGTAAAATACGGCCGTGTGACTGTAGCCTTATGGAGTACTGGAATAATGTATATAGTGGAAATTACAATAAGCGGATGACATCCGTGTGGCGTCCATGTTACATCCACATTTTTTGCAGATCCATTGTAACAATGCCTGTCCTTGTCCGCAAAATGGACAAGAATAGGACATGTTCTATTTTTTTTGCGGGACGGACTTGTGGACATATGGATACAGAATGCACACAGAGTAATTTCCGTTTTATTGCGGCCCCATTGAAATGAATGGTTCAGCACAAAAACGGATACGGACAAAAAATATGTTCGTGTGCAAATACTGTAAAGACTTCAGTACTCGTTGCAAATACTGTAAAGACTCCAGTACTTGACATGGATGGATAAAAATTCAAGGCTTTATTATATGAACATACCGTAATCATTGACACATTTATTATATATTATATGCTTAACCCCTTGGCGACAATGGACGTACCGGTACGTCATGGGCGCGAGGTACTTAGCGCAACAGGGCGTACCGGTACGTCATGCATGTTAACCCCCGCTGCTCAGTGCAGCGGGGTTAACATGCTTTGATGGCGGCTGTTAGACACAGCCAGCCATCCATAGTGAAGGCCTCGGGGGGTGCCGTGCACCCCCCATAATGGCGATCGCTGTGAATGGCTGGTCTATTCAGACCAGCCATTCACAGCAGGCTCCGTGTACTCGGCGGGGATAGCGCTATTCTAGCGAATCCCCGCCGAGTGTCAGTATTTAGGGGGAGGTCAGGGTGTCCCCCCCGCCCCCCTGATTGGCTGTGGGCAGATGGGCGGCAGGGGGAGACTTGCAATGTGCGGGCGGCTGCCGCGAGTGCCGCCCGCAATAATCTTTCAGGATGGCCGAGCGGTATTCAAGCAGAGTATCAGCATACAGCTGATACTCTGCTTGAAACTGCTGACATCGGTGCTGGCACCGATGTCAGCAGTTTAACCCCTTCCATGCCGCGGTCCGTAGGGACCGCTGTATGAAAGGGGTTAACAGGGAGGGAGCGCTCCCTCCCTCTCCCATCGGCGCTGCGGTGCGCTGGCAGCGCCGATGGTGTGGGCAGATGAGAGGGAGGAAGCTCCTCTCCTTCCATCGGGACTCTGCTCTGCTGTGGCAGCGTCCCGATGGTTACCATGGCAACCAGACGCTTTCGTCTGGCTTGCCATGGAAGCCTGTTCAAGCTCCTGCTAAAGGCAGGAGCTTGAACAGGCTATAAGAAAATACACTGCAGTACACTATACAGTGTACTGCAGTGTATTGTAAAATACCAGACCCACTGGTTCTTGAAGAACCAAGTGGATCTGAATCAAAGTGGAAAAAAAAAAAGTTAAAAAAAGTTAAAAAAATTGATTAAAAATAAAAAAACACACAATACATAAACATGTTAGGTATCGCCACATCTGTAACAACCCGCTCTATAAAAATATTACATGAGATAGCCCCCCAGGCGAATGCTGTAAAAAAAAAATAAAAAAAACTATGCCAAAATAGCCATTTTTTTCCCTCTTCCCTCACAAAAAGTGTAATAGCAGGCGATCAAAAAGGCATATTTACCCCAAAATGGTATCAATTCAACCGTCATCTTGTCCTGCAAAAACTGTACCCTACCTGAGACAATCGCCTGAAAACTGAAAAAAATACGGCTCTCTGAAAATGGCAACACAAAAAAAATATTTTATTCTGTTCAAAAATGCATCTAATGTGTAAAACTTTCCAACAATAAAAATGTTAGACATATTGGGTATCGCTGCGTCCGTAACAACCTGCTCTATAAAAATATTACATGAGATGGCCCCCCAGGCGAATGCTGTAAAAAATTTTTTTAAAAAACTATGCCAAAATAGCCATTTTTTCCCCTCTTCCCTCACAAAAAGTGTAATAGCAGGCGATCAAAAAGGCGTAATTACCCCAAAATGGCATCAATTCAACCGTCATCTTGTCCCGCAAAAACTGTACCCTACCTGAGACAATCGCCCGAAAACTGAAAAAAATATGGCTCTCTGAAAATGGCAACACAAAAAAAATATTTTATTCTGTTCAAAATGCATCTAATGTGTAAAACTTTCCAACAATAAAAAAGTTGGACATATTGGGTATCGCTGCATCCGTAACAACCTGCTCTATAAAAATATTACATGAGATGGCCCCCAGGCGAATGCTGTAAAAAAATTTTTTTAAAAAACTATGCCAAAATAGCCATTTTTTTCCCTCTTCCCTCACAAAAAGTGTAATAGCAGGCGATCAAAAAGGCGTATTTACCCCAAAATGGTACCAATGAAAACCTCACCTCATCCTGCAAAAAATGAGCCCCCACATAAGACAATAGCTCAAAAAAATAAAAATCAATGGCTCCCGCAAACCACTCCATCAAAATCTGTGTTGTAAAATCCATATGGCGCTCCTTCTGTTCTGAGTCCTGCCATGTGCCCCCACAGCAGTTTACCACAACATATGGGGTGTTGCCGTATTCAGGAGAAAATGGGTAACAAATTATGGGGGGGCTTTTCTCCTGTTACCCCTTATGCAAATAAAAAAAATTGGGGCTAAAGCAACATTTTATTGGAAGAAAAAAAAATAAATTTCATTTTCACAGCCAAGTGTTTCCAAATTCCGTAAAATGCTTAGGGGGTCAAAGTGGTCAGTACCCCACTTAATATATTCTTTGAAGGGTGTAGTTTCAAAAATGGGGTCACTTTATGAGGGTTTCCACTGTAGGGGTACGTCAGGGTCTCTCAATTACAAAATGGTGCCTAAAAACCATTCTAGCAAATTTTGCCTCCAAAATCCCTATGGCGCTCCTTTCCTTCTGACCACTGCCACAAACCCATAGAGGCGTTTACCACCACATATGGGGTATTTCTGTAAACTGCAGAATCAGAGCAATGTAAATTGAGGTTTAGTTTGCTGTTAACCCTAGCTGTGTTGCAAGAAAAAAAATATTAACATGAATAATCTACGAAAAAAGTGAAATTTTGAAATTTCACCTCCATTTTCCATTAATTCTTGTGGAACACCTCAAGGGTTAACAAAGTTTGTAACAGCAGTTTTTTATAATTTGAGGGGTGTAGTTTCTAAAATGGGGTCATTTATGGTGGGTTTCATTATGTAAGCCCCTCAAAATCACTTTAAATCTGCATTGGTGCTAAAAAAAAATGGTTTTGGAAAATTTGGTGAAAATTTGAAAAATGGCTTTTAAACTTCTAAGCCTTCTAACGTCCTAAAAAAGTAAAATGACGTTTACAAAATGATGCCAACATAAAGTAGACATATGGGGAATGTAAAATAATAACTATTTTTGGAGGTATTACGGTGTATTTTGAAAGTAGAGAAATTGAAATTTGGAAATTTGGAAATTTTTCAGAATTTTTGGTAAATTTGGGATTTTTTCATAAATAAGGGTGAAATATATTGACTCAAATTTATGACTGTCATGAAGTACAATGTGTCACGAGAAAACAATCTCAGAATGGCCTGGATAAGTAAAAGCGTTCCAAAGTTATTACCACATAAAGTGACACATGTCAGAATTCAAAAATTTGGCCCAGACATTAAGGCCAAAATGGGCTCTGTCCTCAAGGGGTTAAGTGATCTTAATAATAACATAGCGCTATATGTGATCAGTGGCACACTGACGTTGTATGGAGTCACAATGCTGCTGTGAATATAAGCCCTAATTGCAAATTCAGTTCAAGCATTTAAAGGGTAACTCGTCAGAAAAATGAAAAAACCTTAAAGGTTATGGACACCTTTGGGGCGTTTGTTATTGAAATACTACATTCTACGCATCTTAGGCTAGTTTCACACTGCAGGCACAGCCTTCCGGCAGGCTGTTGCAGCATAGAATGCTGGGAATCGGCTGGACACAAACCGCAGCACGGAATTTGATCCGTCTGATTCTCGGCATATTAGCCAGGTTTTGGACAGATCTCCGCTGTACCCCTTTACAGTTGATAGGGCCAGACAGCATTCCAGCAGTGACGGCTCTGGCAGGCTGTTCCAGACTGGAACAGCCTGCTGGATTTGTAAACGCTAGTGTGAAACTAGTCTTAAGCCATAATTTTTCCAATTATTAGAAACATTTCAATAGTTTATCTTCTACAGTGTTAAGTTTTCATTGTCTTTGCAGACTGTTCCTTCTTATTGAAGTCTGTCAGAGAGCTGCTCTGACGGCCATATCTGTAGCCCTTATCTCTTTGCTCCTGACAGCTTATAAACACTCATTTAAGCCATATTGAGTTTGGTAAGAATTTAGCTTACATACGTGTTTACAAGGTGGTTGGAAAGTATACATAGGGGCTACAGATCGAGCCAACAGAACAGCTCTCTGATGGATTTCAATAAGAAGCAGAAGAAACAGTCTGAAGAGGCAGTGAAAACTGAAGGTTGTACAAGAGGTATCAGCGACCTCCAGCACTCCAGCTGTTGTGAAACTACAACTCCCAGCATGCTCCATTCACTTCTTTGGGTATTCTGAAAACAGCCAAGCAAGTGTGCATGCTGGGAGGCGTAGTTTCACCACTGCTGGGGTACCAAAGGTTGCTGACCTCTACTGTAAAAGATAAACTATTGAATGTTTTTAAAAAAGACCAATTGAAAAAATTATTTTTAGACCAAGATAAGTAGAATGCAATAATAGAAAAACAACCCCAAAAGTGTGCATAGCCTTTGGTCAGTTGGAATTATTTACTTACTGAAGCTTTATAACTTGGCATTATCCAGGAGATTGTTGTAGACATAAAAATTTATACTCCAATCTAATCTGATTGGCATTCAATATTTTTTATTGCACAGCTTTTCAGGAAAGGGACATACACTGTGACTATCCAAACAATTTCCTCAATGAAAATCCTTTGTATGGAATGAAATACCATGGGGGTCATTAATTATCCAGAAATACGCCTATATTCTGGTGCAGATTCTGGTGCACTTTTCCCCACTCACGCCAGGTCTAAAAAAGTGGATGGGGAAGGGCCAGCAGGCCGGCCTCATTCATCATTTTCTATGCCTGTTTTAGGCGTAGAAAATGGTCTAAATTTAAGCCAGTAAGGAAGCTGTTTTACATTTAGAACTGGCGCTGGATACGCCGAATTTATGTAGAGGCCAAAGCCTTAACATAACTTTGGCGGATCCCCCACCAGCTATAGGGTCTAAGGCCCCTTTCATACAAATTAGGTCCGGATGCGTTCAGGGAGTGTTCAGGAAAACTCACACCATTTTGCAAGCAAAAGTTTTTCAGTTTTGTCTGTGATTGCGTTCAGTTGTTCAGTCTTTTCCGCGCGGCTGCAATGCATTTTGATGCGTTTTTCACGCGCGTGATAAAAAACTGAAGGTTTACAAACAACATCTCTTAGCAACCATCAGTGAAAAACAGTTTTTTTTGAAGACAGAGTTCTGGAGTGCAGGTCTCCCTATATGATTTTGAACCAGCAAACCTAAAAATGATCATCAATGCATGTAGAATTGTTTGGACCTTTAACCCTTTCAGCCCAGGCCATTTTCCCTTTGTGCATTTTTGTTTTTTTACTCTCTGCCTTCCTGGAACCATAACTTTTTTATTTTTCCATTCACATAGCCGTATGAGGGTTTTTTTTTTTCTGCAGGACAAGTTGTACTTTCTAATGGCACCATTTTATATGGCATGTAATATTGTGGGAAGCTGGAAACAAATTCCAAATTAAGTGGAATTGGAAATTCCACCACAATTTTATGGGTTTTGTTTTCATAGCGTTCCCTATGCAGTATAACTGACCTGTTACCTTCATTCTCCCGGTCAGTATCATTACAACGATAGCACATTTCTATAGTATTTCTTGTGTATTAATACTGGGGGAAAAAATAAAAACTTTGGGAAAAAATATTTTTTGGTTTGCATTGCTATATTTTGACCCCCATAACATATTTTATAGTTACGTCTATGAAGCTGTGTGAGGGCTCATATTTTGCAGGGTGATATTTGCGTGGTGTTATACCAACAGAGCTATGTAGTTTTGCTGCCTATTTTCAGCATCACAGCTACTCCCAAACAGCTGATTGGTCGGGTGTGGAGTTTCGGACCCCGCCAATCAGATATTTATGACCTGATAGGTCATTAATTGTTACATCCTGGAGAACCACTTTAAGCATAGCCGATACGTGATGGATCTAGCAGATTTAATCAGGTAAATCTGTCAGCCAGAGATTCTTCCTACATCTGCTATTGGGGAATTTAAGGACACGACAGGTAAGATTTCTGCCTGCCTGATCCTTTTACCTCTCCTGAAGATAAGTGACAGTTGCTTATCTTCATATTAATTGCGCATTAACTTGGGAGTAAGTGATGATCGAAATTCGCATTTTAATGTCTATGGTCATATGGTCAGCTTTACTGAATTAAAATACACACATGTATATATTTTCTAATAGACAAACCATTGAAATTCTGCCTAGTGCCGCACCACCAGCCAATCTGTGCCATGGGAATGTTTTATTACTGCCTTTTGTCCTTCTCTAGCAAACCCACTGCCCTTTACATTGGATTCTGTGTGTGTGGGTTGCAACAAAATATAGTGTCCTCTTGGTTCTTTTTGGTCTCTGATTTACGCAAGTATTTTTCTTCTAATAAAGAAAAACTACATTTATTTTAATTTGAATCACATTATTAAACCAAGCGAAAAAGTCTATGGCAATTTATTTGTATTATAGGTAATATGTAAAAATAATATTAATGTACATGTTGATGAGATGATCTGCGACAAGCAGGGATTGCAGAAACTATAAGGCCTCTTTCACATGAATGATAAGGATTGGCTCCGGATGCGTTCAGTGAAACTCGCACCATTTTGCAAACAAGTTCAGTCAGTTTTGTCTGCGATTGCGTTCAGTCATTCAGTTTTTTCCGTGTGGATATAATGCGTTTTTCACTGAAGCCCCATTCACTTCTATGGGGCCAGAGCTGCGTGAAAAATGCATAATATAGAACATGCTGTGTTTTTCAAGCAACGCAGAATTGATGCTTAAAAAAACTCCTAAGCCATAAATGGACACAGAGCAGGGACTCCTAAGCCATATATGGACACACAGCGGGGACTCCTAAGCCATATATGGAGACACAGCGGGGACTCCTAAGCCATATATGGACACAGAGCAGGGACTCCTAAGCCATATATGGACACACAGTGAGGACTTCTAAGCCATATTCGGACACAGAGCAGGGACTCCTAAGCCATATATGGACACACAGCGGGGACTCCTCTGCCATATATGGACACAGAGCAGGGACTCCTAAGCCATATATGGACACACAGCGGGGACTCCTAAGCCATAAATGGACACAGAGCAGGGACTCCTAAGCCATATATGGACACAGAGCAGGGACTCCTAAGCCATATATGGACACACAGCAGGGACTCCTAAGCCATATATGGACACAGAGCAGGGACTCCTAAGCCATATATGGACACACAGCAGGGACTCCTAAGCCATATATGAAGTCAGGGCAGGGCCCCTCAAGGAATGTAGAGAAAATACTGGCAAGTCAATGGTCTGTTAAAAAAAATACTGGTACTGACAGTCTAAGCAAAATACCTGCTGTGCTAGTGGAATACCAGCCATGTGGCACCCCTAGGCATGTGACAACAAGGGTCAGGATGCATCAAGAAAAGGGGCATGGCCTGTGAAACAGGAAGCATAGTTGTAGATAAGGAGCATTACAATACCACGTGAAAAGTAATCAAGTATGCACATACTCAGGCCAAAAAAATACTGTTTTAATGAGTTCCAAGCAAGGAGCTATAGAACCAGGGGTGTATTAATAGGGAAAATGCACTAGTACAACCTGTGTACAGCTGACTTAAGTTTTCAGAGAAGAAGGAGAAGGAAACATTTACCATATTTTTCGCTTTATAAGACGCACTCCAGGTTTTAGGGTAGGAAAATAAGAAAAATATTTTTCATCAGACCTCATATCAGACCCCCCATAAATTTCAGGATATCACATCAGACCTCAGATCCGCCCTTTCAGACCCCCATCAGACCTCAGATCAACCCACTCAGCCCCCATCAGACCTCAGATCAGCCTCCATATCAGCCCACTGTGCCCCCATCAGACCTTAGATCAGCCCACTGTGCCCCCATATCAGCCCACTGTGCCCCATCAGACCTCAGATCAGCCCACTGTGCCCCCATCAGACCTCAGATCAGCCCACTATGCCCCCATCAGACCTCAGATAAGCCCACTGTGCCCCATCAGACCTCAGATCAGCCCATTGTGCTCCATCAGACCTCAGATCAGCCCACTGTGCCCCCATATCAGCCCACTGTGCCCCTATCAGACCTCGGATCAGCCCACTGTGCCCCATCTTACCTCAGATCAGCCCACTGTGCCCCCATCTTACCTCAGATCAGCCCACTGTGCCCCCATATTAGCCCACTGTGCCCCTATCAGACCTCGGATCAGCCCACTGTGCCCCCATCAGACCTCAGATCAGCCCACTGTGCCCCATAAGACCTCAGATCAGCCCACTGTGCCCCCATCAGACCTCAGATCAGCTCACTGTGCCCCCATCAGACCTCAGATCGGCCCACACTGCCGCCATCAGAATAAAATAAAAAAACTCTTACCTCTCCTCTCCGCTCCAGGTCCGGCGCTTCTCTGTTTTCTCTGCCTGTGCTGCACTGTCACCTGACTGCGTGCAAAGTCAGGTCAGAATGCGCGTTCTACGTCCTGACGCTGTATGCGGTCAGGACAGTGCAGCGTCGCCAGAAAAAGACAGAGGAGCGCCGGACCTGGAGCGGAGCTGTATGTTTCCCCGCTCCTGGCACCTAATACATACTAGTGAGCGCTTCCATAATTGAAGTGCTTACTAGTATTCGCTTTATAAGATGCACTGCCATTTTCCCCCTACTTTTGGGGGGAAAAAAGTGCATCCCATAAAGCGAAAAATACGGTAAATAATTTTCTGAGACATGAGATTTGTGATTCCTCCTCAGACGGTGTATACATACTAAACCAATCTTCCAGATCACTAAGTTCAGAGCGAATTTTAAAAATGCAGGTCAGATCTTTGTGCAAGTGTAATTAAAACGATCTCCTGCAGAATTCAGCGGTAACCATGGTAACTTCTGGGCGCAGAATCTTAATTGGAAATATAAACAGAAGTTTAACTAGAGAAGAATTAACATAAAGTAGGAGAAGGAGCCTCATCATCCTGACATAACCAGGTGTGACATAGCATTTACATGATGTGTCAAGATGAGGAAATTAAAAAAAAAAAGAGTGTTGATGCAATCTTATTCTGCTGCTACGCAATTTTATTGAAAGGCATTTATTGTCATGTCACTGCACGGACTGTGCTGGCCGGTAACAATGCTGACATGTGTTGTAACGGAAGTACTGTCAGTAGAGTTGTTCTACCGGTCATAGATAGGATGGGAAATACTATATCTGTGATAGAGAGAGACGCTGCTCTGTTTCATTTCAGTCCGGGTACCTTTAAAGGAGTTATCTGGAAAAAATATTGATGACCTATCCTCAGCATCAATATCAGATTTAAGGAGGTCCAACACCAGGGACCACCACAGATCAGCTGTTAGAAGAGGCCGCAGCCTCTTGAAATGAATGGGAGGCAGAAAGGAAGAGGCCACTGGTGGGTTTTCGGCAAAATTCTGGAGTGGATGTCTCCTTAGTTCCATCTCCCTGGATCCACCACTGCTTTCGCTGCACAACAGTGCCTGCATTTAAAATTTACAGTATGGATATGGATGGGTTCATCTGCACTGCTGCAGCCATGTCTTGGGGAACACAATAATGCTGTGGTCAGTAAGTGGCTGTAGAGGCACACATGTCTCATTCATAGCCCCTCCCACTACCCATTCCTGGCAAGTATATACAGCAATGCGCTAATATGTGAGGTATGAGGTATAAATTACAGCTTGTACCTCACATATCTGTGCACTGATGTATATACTATATATCTTAACATACTTTATCTATTATACCTTGTACCTCACATATAAGTACACTGCTGAATATACTATATATCTTAACATACTACATCTATTATACCTTGTACATCACATGTCAGTACACTGCTGGGTATACTACATACCTGTGTCTACTGCATCTATCATACTGTGTAATATATGCAGTGTGTATGCAGGGGTGCACCTAGCCTTTCTGCTACCTGAGGCGAAAACTGAAACGGCCCCCCCCCCGCATGCCAATTTCTTAACCTAACCCCTTTGCAACAATAAAAGCGCTCATTGCCCATGGCCCTTCTGCTGCCCCCCTCTTGCCCCTTCCGGGTGCTGCCTGAGACAATCGCCTCACCTGGCCTCATTGGTGGTGTACCACTGTGTGTATGTTTATATGTGTGTGTATATATATATATATATATATATATATATATATATAGAGAGAGAGAGAGAGAGAGAGAAAGAGAGAGAGAGAAAGTGTACTGATGTGAGAAGTACAAGGTATAATAGTGCAGTGTGTACAGATATATGTGGTCGGTTATATATTATGGTTAGGCAGCCATTGAAATGAATGGTTCTGCATTCCGTTCCGAAAATTTGCGGAAAGGATGCGGATTAAAACATACAGATGAGTGAATGGACCCTTATTGTGAGAGGTATATGAAGTCATAGTGGTTGTAACTGTCTGCAGTACTATATATATATGAGTGAGATATAAGTAAAATACAGAATTGGGGGCAAATGAAGAGACAGGAGGAGGACCTCCTCTTACCGCTCCATCCTGTAGTTCGCCTCCATGCTGTTGGGGGTTGAAGGACCTGTGATGATGATCTGTGCAGTTCCTTTACTAGATATACAAGACCTGTGATGATCATGATGTTTTGATGTTATCTCAGGTCCTGGCAGATGCTTCTATCTAACCTGGGAACTACACCATGCTTTGTGCAGTTCCTTTACTGTGATGCTGAAGACAAAAAAAAACATTTGGAGCTGCCTTTGGGGTCAGTCATTTGCTTCTAATGTCTATTTATTGATATTAAGGACTTTACTGATAATATGGGAGTTGGGCCTTGAAAATAGTTCCCTCTGGTGGTCCAACAAACCTCAGCCCGACAAAGGATTCTAAAAAAAAAAGCATGGCAAAAAGAGCATATATTTTGTCTACTTTGTGTTCTTGTCTGTTTTCTTTAACTGGATGGGAAAACACAGGTTTGCGTTAATCCGTTCAGCAGAAAAGAATGTATTACTTTCCAGTGCAATCTGGCAAAAAAATGATTTGAAAGAAATAGTAAGATCATTTAAATAGATTGCATCCAACAGTATCCATTATTTCTATCTCTGTAATGGATCCCCCTTTTTTTAAAATAAAAAAAAAGTTGCCACTGACACGCCCCTTGTCCAAAACGAGCAAAGAATTCAACCAAGCACTGGTCATACAATCCGAACTCCACCTTTTTTTTGTTACATTTGCCTTATTTCCAGGTAAAAATGAAAAAAAAACAACAAACAAACAAAAAAAAAACAATCCATCATAAAATCAGTTTGCATATGTTTTTGGAACGGATCCAGATTCTCTATAAAACTGATTCCCTGTTAGAAATAAAGCAATTGGTGTGAAAGCAACAACTGTGGCATTCTAAGGAAGAGCCACAATGAGGGGTAGGAGAAGAACATTTCATGACATCCAATGTATATTAAAATCATTAAAATGAAAATATAATAACATTGGAAAAATTGTCTCAGAAAACACATTGATGTCTTCCCATGTTTAGGGTGGAATATAATTATTATTATTATTATTATTATTATTATTATTATTATGTGACAGTTTTTGATGCAGTTGTTTAAGCCAAAGCCAGAAGTGGTATGAATGGGAAATATAAAATCTTTAGCTCAAAAAACTGCAGTAATGTTTTTCCATCTAGGGAATCACTTCTAATCAAATACCAAATTTTATAAATAATAACTTGCTAAATCCATTCATTTTTTTTCATCTTCTTTCATTCCTAAGATTCCAGTGCTTCTTCCTGTGCTGGGTTACAGTTTGTAGTCAATGGTCACGGCCACTGCTGCAATATAGAAACGGTGGCTGTGATTGCGCAGCTCTGTGTGCCCTGTCATGTCACTGTGGTTGGATCCCCGGGAGTACGCATGCTGGAGTATGCCCGGCCACCTCTACTCCTGCTTCACATCTCTAGCTGCAACACTTTTATCAAAAGCAGCAGCGGGAGCGCACATGTTCAGGCTACTGGAGTGTTGACATCATCAAAGCGCTGGTGGTCTGAACCGTCAGTCAAGGGCAAACATAGTGCCCACATACCAAGTGCTAGCAGGAAGTAAGAAGATGGAAAATGGCCATGAGAGTGCATTACCCCAGAACAGGGTAACTGCAAAAGGATTGTAATGTTCTTGATTTACTGTATGATATTCCCCAATAGTTCTTTATAGATAGGTCAACGTGAACAATGCTGCTCATCCCCTTTTAGGAGACTAGGAGATGGATTTAGGTCTGCCCCCAGTTAACTGTGTGAGTGTTGTGTGCTAGCAGAGAAAAAGAGAGAGGAACTACATGTGCTCATCCTTCAGACATTTACAGCAAGAAAGCCATTGCTACATTAAAGTACTCCAGAGAGAGAAACGAAAGAGCTAGAAGGTCCAGAATCTGCAAGGCCATGCACTGGAGTCAGTCAGCAGGGCTGATAGAGACATTTCTGTTGTGAAAGGGAACGTTGCCAATGTACCCTTCCACATTTTGCCATGGCTTTGGCTAGACTTATCTTAGTCCTGTACCCCTCAGTCTGGGAATTACAGACAAGTTTACAAGAACTGCAGAGAGAGGTACTTTGAAAATATAAAGGGAAGGAGAACCACAACCCCCATCATTGCTGATACGCATACTGTATATTGTTATTGAGGAAGAATTGCACTGTGATTTGTTTGGAACTATGCTTTAATACTGTTGGATGTACTAGAACTCTCATTCTACACGTTAGTGAGACATTTATTTTCTATACCTGGCCTGCCTACTGACTCCAGCACCATTCCCCAGCCACAGCACCAACATCTCCTGCCTTAAACCCATACAATACTCATAACACCAAGGGCACCCAACTACCATCGGGCAGGAGCCCCAACATCAGGATGTGCCCAGAGTGAAAAAAAGGTGTGCCCTCCTGTCACAGCCCCACCCTAGGAAGCATCGGTGTGAGAATTGACACTGTGATATATGTTAACAACTGTCGTTCCTAGACCTACTACCACTCCCATCCTCTGCTCTGCTCCTCCTGGGCTTGCAGCAAGAGCAGGTAAAAGTGCCAGAAGACCCTTTTGACAAAAAGTAAGGGTAAGGGACTATGTGTATGTGGTGAGAGGTTGACTAGGAGACAGCACCATCCATAAAAAATGGCTGCATGTTTTCACAACTCTAGAGCAAAAACCAGGGGTCACCTAGCCTTTCTGCTGCGTGAGGCGAAAACTGAAATGGCGCCCTAACCTCCCAATGCCAATTTCTTAACCTAACCCCTTTGCCGCAATGAAAGCGCTCATTACCTATGGCACTTCTGCTGCCCCCTTCTTGCCCCAACCTGGTGCTGCCTGACGCGACCGCCTCACCTGGCCTCATTGATGGTGTACTCCTGGCTAAAACTACTACTATTGTAGTCAGGGGCAGACTGGGAACTTAAAATGGCCCTGGAAAAAATACTAAAAGTGGCCCCGTTTTGTAATTGGGTCCAAATTGATGGAAGGCAGGGCCAGCAATACCATATTGTGGCACATTATACCATCCCAACAGAGCCAAATACCATAGTCCATCACAAAATACTGCCAGCAGCACAAAATACATCCCCAACAACTTCCACTGGCCGGCCGTGAGGAGGGCTCAGGTGGCCCCCTGGGCATCGGAAATACACATCTTTTATGTGTGTGTATTGTGTCTTTGCCTGTGTACTGTATGCATATTCTTTTACCGGCTTTTGTCTGTCACATCTTCTATCCATAATATCAAGTGACATACATTGAATATTCATTTACTACATTTTACATATACATAAGTCACACCATGCTACTGAGCAATGGAGAGAGAAAAAAACACTAAGTCAAAATTCATATAGAGCAAATTGATTGAAAAGGAGCTATGTAAATTGATCTGTTTTAAATACAAGGACAATTAAAATAAGTGTTCTGGAAGATTTGCCCTGGGACCCATTCCTTCTTATCATGCATTGTATTAATGACCTTCCAAATATCTGCACCTTCGCAAAAGACTATCTATATGCAGATGACATTCTTCTAATAAATGTGGACAGATATGTCAAAGTAGTAGAAAATAGCTTAAATGATGACAAATGTTTCCATGTGGTTCTCTAAAAACAGTTTATCTTAAGTGTTGCAAAGCAAAACCATTATTTTGAAATGTCATTATGAAATTTAAATGAGGAAAGGGTTGTATAATGGTGATCTCCCAATGCCGAGACCTGACACCGTATTAAAAAATAAAATATCTTAGAAATAATACTATTAAACACTAGAAAAGTCACTTTAATTATTTCGAATCACCATTATGCTAAACAGACTGCCACTAGATTAGATTACTTTTATGTTAATCTGTGCTTCAAACTTTTCAACAAAAATACGTCTTTACAATACAAAAAGTAGTCTTTTTAGGATATTTGGCACACTTGAAATGACAATATATTATTTATATTTTTTCTTTGTATTATGGTACCTCCTTTTGTAACCAGCACACAATGCATTATTAACCACCGTACAAATATCATACCAGTAATGACTTAAAGAGGCTCTGTCACCCGGATCAAGCCTACCCTACCATGCATATAGCAAAAACCACACCTTTATTTCTCATGTAGTAGGCCCGGTGTGGCAGAAAAAGCAACTTTTAAAAATATGCAAATGAGGAATTCGAGCACTCGAAGACGGGCTTATGCCTTCTGAGCACTGCTTCTGTGACGCCCCCATTCCTTGCTAATGCCGGCCTTCTGCACCTAATCACGCCCCCATGTCTTTTGATTGACAGAGCTAGACCTCCTGGTCTAGTGCTGATATCCTGCGCATTCCCCTTCATGCCAGCACGTGCGCACTTGATCTGTTCCTTCCTTCCTGGCTTGTGTGTATGTCCAGTGCGCACGCTCCATCATCAAGTGCACAGGCGTGGGAATCCAAGGACATGGGGGTGTGATTAGGTACAGAAGGCCGGCATTAGCAAGGAACTGGGGCGTCGCAGAAGCAGTGCTCGGAAGGCATAAGCCTGAGTGCTCGAATTCCTCATTTGCATATTTTTAAGTTGCTTTTTCTGCCACACAGGACCTACTACATGAGAAATAAATGTATGATTTTTGTCTGCGTCATCAGACCTACCAGACTATATGCATGGTAGGGTAGGTTTGATCCAGGTCACAGAGCCCCTCTAAAGGGGTATTCCAGTTATCATAAATAAGACTAATTCATCATCAATAATTTCCTAATATAATGTCAATTCCATATATTTACCGTAGTTATAAAAGTAGTTTTCTTTCTTTGCTACCCACTATGTTTCCTCATGAGTTACCATGGCAACAACCTGTAGTTCTGAGCCTTTGTTAGGTCGAGCATGCTCAGTGTGTTGCTATCAGTT
This sequence comes from Rhinella marina, assembly GCA_900303285.1. Classification (NCBI taxonomy): domain Eukaryota; kingdom Metazoa; phylum Chordata; class Amphibia; order Anura; family Bufonidae; genus Rhinella; species Rhinella marina. Next base: position 23,491 of record ONZH01006912.1, on the reverse strand, counting down.
CTCTGGCTAAATGTTAGTGTGCTGCAGCTTACTGAGTAGAGGGGGCATGACCGGACTGTATATCAGGCAGCCAATCAGTAATCATCAACACCGACAGCAGGAAAGCTAGGGATTGTAGTTTTGTGAGGGAAGATCAGGAGCCATGATACTCTCAGTGTGCTGCAGGCTCACACAGGAGCTATACAAATGTATTGCAAGGTAAAATGAAGCTCTGGTTATATGTATAGGTATGGGTTCTGGTTGGGTCACAGCTTCCAGCCTTAATGTAGTTTTTCAAAAATTAAGTTACTTTATCTGAATACTGCTTTAAAGGAAATGTGTCGCCTTTAGTTTTTTTAAACAACTAAAACCAGGCACATCTTATTTTTTTTCTATTTTTATACAGATTTTTACATAATAACATAGTAACATAGTTTGTAAGGCCGAAAAAAGACATCTGTCCATCCAGTTCAGCCTGTTTTCCTACAAGTTGATCCAGAGGAAGGCAAAAAAAAACCCTGTGAGGTAGAAGCCAATTTTCCTCACTTTAGGGGAAAAATTCCTTCCCGACTCCAATCAGGCAATCAGAATAACTCCCTGGATCAACGACCCCTCTCTAGTAACTATAACCTGTAATACGCTCCAGAAATACATCCAGGCCCTTCTTGAACTCTTTTAGTGAACTTACCATCAGCACCTCCTCAGGCAGAGAGTTCCATAGTCTCACTGCTCTTACGGTAAAGAATCCTCTTCTATGTTTGTGTACAAACCTTCTTTCCTCCAGACGCAGAGGATGTCCCCTCGTCACAGTCACAGTCCTCGGGATAAATAGATGATGGGAGAGATCTCTGTACTGACCCCTGATATATTTATACATAGTTATTAGATCTCCCCTCAGTCGTCTTTTTTCTAAAGTGAATAACCCTAATTTTGATAATCTTTCTGGGTACTGTAGTCCACCCATTCCAGTTATTACTTTAGTTGCCCTCCTCTGAACCCTCTCCAGCTCTGCTATGTCTGCCTTGCTCACAGGAGCCCAGAACTGTACACAGTACTCCATGTGTGGTCTGACTAGTGATTTGTAAAGTGGCAGGACTATGTTCTCATCACGGGCATCTATGCCCCTTTTGATGCAACCCATTATCTTATTGGCAGCAGCTGTCTGGCACTGGCTTCTACAGCTTAGTTTACTGTTCACTAAAATTCCTAGGTCCTTTTCCATGTCAGAGTTACCCAGTGCTTTACCATTTAGTATGTACTGGTGACTTGCATTATTCCTTCCCATATGCATAACCTTACATTTGTCAGTGTTAAACCTCATCTGCCACTTTTCTGACCAAGCCTCCAGTCTATCCAGATCCTGCTGTAGCAGTGCACTGTCCTCCTCTGTGTTAATTACTTTACACAGTTTAGTGTCATCTGCAAAAATTGATATTTTACTATGCAAACCTTCTACAATATCATTAATAAATATATTGAAGAGAATAGGACCCAATACAGACCCCTGTGGTACCCCACTAGTGACAGTGACCCAATCTGAGTATCTACCGTTAATAACCACCCTCTGTTTTCTATCACTGAGCCAGTTACTTACCCACATACAGACATTTTCTCCCAGGCCAAGCATTCTCATTTTGTATACTAACCTTTTATGTGGTACCGTGTCAAATGCTTTGAAGAAGTCCAAATATACGACATCCATTGAGTCGCCGCGGTCAAGTCTAGAACTTACCTCCTCATAGAAACTGATTAAATTGGTTTGACATGACCGATCCCTCATGAAGCCATGCTGATACGGAGTTATTTGATTATTTTCATTGAGGTACTCCAAGATAGCCTCTCTTAGAAAAACCTTCAAACAGTTTACCCACAACAGAAGTTAAACCTACCGGCCTATAGTTTCCGGGCTCTGTTTTTGGACCCTTTTTGAATATTGGTAGATTTTATAAAATTCCGATTTTTGTACATGATCATGGGGTTGGCCATCTTGCCTAAGTTGCTGTTAATAGCATTGTGAGACACAGGAGACACCTGGACCATAGGAACCAGAAGACTGTAGATGTTCATTGACTTCTATGGGAATGTTTTCAAGGCATGCTCTGTGACCTGTACAGAGGTCATCGTGCAGGAAGGAGAAGAATATAAGATGTGATAATCACTTAATGTGAATGCCTGAGTTGATGTTAATAGCATTGTGAGACACAGGAGACACCTGGACCATAGGAACCAGAAGACTGGAGATGTTCATTGACTTCTGTGGGAATGTTTTCAAAGTATGCTCTGTAACCTGTACAGAGGTCATTGTGCATGAAGGAGGAGAATATAAGCTGTGATAATCACTTACTGTGAATGGTGTGAGCCATGTTATCTTTGTTTTTTATACAAAAAAGTACACCAAGCAGTATACGGTTGTTTACAGTGGGACCAGCAGTGACATGCCTCTTGGGAACACATCAACGCTGAGGTCAGTCATTGACTGCAGTCGCACATGTGACCCCATCGAGAAGCAAACAGACCAGGTGGCAGAAGATTCCCCAAAGGAGCCAGGGTGACGGAATGAAGCAGTGGAGAGCAGGTCAATATGAGGTTTTCAACATGTACTACATACTCTGGGAGCTATGTAAAAAAAATCCCATAATCCTGGAAAACCATCTTAACACAACATGACGTACTCATACAATGTGAGCATTAAGATGAAGTATGGAGCAGGATCGTGGTCTGTGCTAGCTCTTTAAGCGGTGGGAGATGGCTGTATAATACATCTGTCACCTGCTGATAGTGTCTGGGTTCAGAGATGATGCTGATACCAGTCATTTAACGCCCCAAGATGCCACAGTCAATAGCAACTGCAGCATCTTTGGGTTTAGACAGAGGGAGAGGGTTCCCTCTGCCTTCTGATTGTGCCCCCGTGGCAAAATTGTGGGGCTATGATCATTTGCTATGACAGCCTGGAAGGCTCCCAGGCCTGTCATAAGGAGCTGTATGTGAAGTAGTGCCTGAGGCACCACCTGACAGCAGGTGAAGATTCTATAGACTGCAATAGTATTCTACTGTTTCATTCTATGGGACAAGCGATCAGAAGATCAAGTCCCCTAAGGGAACTAAAAGTACAATAAAAAAAAGTGTTAAAAAATAAAGTAAAAATAAAAAACACAGAAACATTAAAAATTCAAATCACCCACTTTCCCCAAATGTACATCTAAAAATAAACTATAAAAATATAAACATAATGGGTATCACAACCTCCACAAATGTCTGAACTATTTCAATATAACTATCATATGCGATGAATGTTGTAAAATAATGAAAAAGAAAAATAGCTGATTTGCTGTATTTTGGTCATGTTACCCTGCCAAAAAATTAAATAAAATGAAAAAGTCATATGTATCCCAAAATGGTACTGATATTGGTACAGCCACACAAGTGTTCTACCAACATGTTATGTGTATGGCCGGTCACAGAACTATGAGAGATTAGAACGGTGCAGGAGGTCGCCAAGTGTGCCTGCACCAAGACATAGGCGGAGCATTGACTTTGACGCAATCACCTGAATTCAGAAGCCGCCAACTTTTTTTTTGGCAACTGACATAGGGGGCTCTGTAAGTACTGGGGACACTAATATGTGCATTACACTTACTGGGGGTACATGTATATGTGGGGGACACTAATACTGGGAGTACTAAGAGAGGCATTATACCTGCTGGGGGGCACTATGTTGGGGTCATTTATAACTACAGGGGGGCACTGAAGGGGGCATGATACCTTCTAGGGGTACTATATCTATACAGGGGTACTATAGGTACAGGGGCTTTATAAGTACTGAAGGCACTACACGGGACGTTATACCTACTGGGGCACTATGCTTATTGGGGGCACTACAGGGGGCAATTATACCTACTGGGGCACTATGCTTATTGGGGCACTACAGGGGGCAATTATAACTATTGGGTCACTATAGGGGGGAAATTCTAACTACTGGGGCACTAATGGGAGCATTATAACTACTAGGATACTAAAGGGGGCATTGTCACTACTAGAGCACTACAGAAGGCATTATAATTACTAGGTCACTACCCTTTAACCCCTATACAGGGTGCATTATAACTACTGGGACACTACAGAAGGCATTTTACCTATTGGAAGCACTACAGTATGGCATAATTACTACTGAGGCAATAAAAGAGGGCATTATAATTACTGGGGAACAACAGGGGGTCATTATAACTATTGGGACTCTATGGGGGGGAGTCTAACTACTGGGGCACTATACAGGGCATTAAAACTAGTAAGGCACTAGAGGGAGCACTTAAACTACTAAGGCACTATAGGAGCATTTTAACTACTGAGGCACTAATAGGGGGCATTATAACTAGATTCCACCTTTCATTTTCCAAAGGAGCTGTCCAAAATGAAAGGTGGAATCTGATTGGTTGCTATGAGCAACAAAACCAGTTCTACTTTAGACCAGTTTTATAAATGACCCCCTATGTCTTTAGTGCTGGGGCATGGCCATGTGGGGTGTTTAGTACTGGGGCATGGCCATGTGGGATTATTTTGATAATTTGATACATATGCATTGGAGTTTGGGCCCCAGATGTTTTGGGACCCTAGCAACTCCCTTGCTGGCAGACAAATGGGCAGAGATCTAGCAAAATCGGTGGGGCCCAAATTGCCCAGGCAAAGAAGTGAAGTTCACAGTACAGCTATATAGGAGAGTTGATTAGCTTATTAGTCAAACAGCTGAGCACCGGATCAGAATGGGAATTAACCCATGCAGTTCTGCAGGGGGAAAAAATCTCTTTAATACACACACAGGAAGACGCATGCAGCCAGGCTTTGGCTTGTCATATGGGACACAGGAGTCTGGTGGCCAGGCAGGAGCCTGATGAGAAATGCAACACCTGCACCAGCCCCAGATAGTGGGATGACAGAGGGCACAGCGCGCCACCATGAGGGGTGGACTGGCCATAGACCCCATAAGGAAATTTCGAGGTAGGCGGATGCCCAGAGTGCCGCCCAAGTTCTCCTGATTGCCACCAGCCAGGTATATAACGATCTGATGCTCTCAGCATTAATTTAGGAGCATCAGGCACTTATGTACCTGGCCAGCAGCTGCAGGTGCCCTCCTGAATTCAACTGTATTGCTGTCCTCAGAACAATGATACAGTTTCATACTGTGGTATCAGTGGCAGTATTTTGTGCGGCACTGTGGTGTTTGGTTCTGCTGAGGCGGTATTTTGTTCTGAAGTATGGTGTTACTGGCCCTGCCTACTTCTGTTGGCCCTGCCTTCTGTCAATTTGCATCTGCCTACAACTAGGGTTACTTTTATGTTTTTTCACCAGGTCCACTTTAAGTTCTCAGTCTGCCCTTGGCCACCATGACATTTGCCCAACTTGGAGAACCCTTTTAATGACTCAGTTCATCTTTTAACCACCTCTGCTTCCATGCCCTGACTAACCTGAGTAACAACTCCACAACTGTATCCATTTTTCCAGGCCACAAACTGTGGACCCGCAAAACATGGATACCGGCCGTGTGTCTTCCGTATTTTGTGGAACGGAACATCCTTTCCCATGATAGAAATGCCTATTCTTGTCCGCAAATATGGACAAGAATAGGGCATTCTATCTTTTTTGTGGCGACGTTGAAATTAATAGATCTGCATCCAATTGTGGAACCGATGCGGACAGAAATATATGGTCATGTGAACGGCTCTAAGGGTAAGAAACGGGTTCATTTGATTTTACTGCTCTGCCTAGCTGATGTCAATGTGATCATGGCACAGGGGATCTATTTTCCAAGTTGGTAACTGAAATTTTGAGACTTTACTAGTACGATCAATAAAGACTTGGGATATTCCTCAAGTGCTGTGTCGTCTCTCACTCTGTGTTCTCAATTTATTTAGGACACATCATCATACATATGCTGTAGATATCGCAGGCCAAAGCAAAAAGCGGCAACCTTTTTACTTTTGTGAGCATCTTAGTCTATTAAACATTTTCCTATTCCCAAAAAATATCCACCCACAATAACATTTTTAAGCCTCCAGGAACATGTTTAGAAAAAAATACTACTCACCATGATCTATGTGTGCCATATTATTTCCTTCTCTGCTTCTATTGGAGCATTGGTTGTTCAAGCAGTTTGCACATGTTCGTTAGTGCCCACATACCTCAGATGGGACATCTTCCACCCGAAACACAAGTTCATCACCTACAGCCCATTCATGAAATATAATTTCTGTTCTAGCACAGCAGGCAGAAATGAACCAAATAATGAACTAATGAGGAGATCACCAGAGCCTCCAGGATACCCTGAAGTCAACATCGCCAATGCCAGGAAAAAAAGAAGTGAACCACTGTGTACCTCTGGTACTGACTGACCGTCCACGCCTAGAAGTATTTAAGGAAAATTGCAAGAAAACAGCATCAGGTCGTACACAAGTATGACCGTTTAAAGATAATATTCCCTCCCCTGCTATTACACACAACCTTCAAATCCGAGAAACAAAATGATAAGGAGTTCGTTGACCTCATGAACAAAAAGGAACCAATCTCTGCATTGTAAAGAGCTACAAAACCTGTTCTCATACCATTTTTACAGACAAGATATGGATTTCCAACACACAGCAGGACTATAAGATGCCTGGGACATTCAAGTGTTCTATATCCATTATTGTGTACCTGATAATCTGCACTAAATGTCCTACCAGGGATCTCTATGTTGGAGAAACAGGGCAGAAGCAAGAATGAGTTCTCGTTGTCACACAATTAAAGACAAGAAGACACATTTACCTGGGACTAAACATTTTTAGGATACAACATATACCATATGAAAGTTCCCCAAAATCCCATGCAATGAATAGGCCATTTCAAATGAAGTATTATTGCAATATACATGTAATACAAGTATTGTTAGTTTTTTTATGTCCATTAGATGTTCCTCTTTGGTAGTGCCCCCTGCTGTTTATGCTGTGGTGGAAAATATGGTCCACCTTCTACATTCAGTGGTGGCTAAAATGCTCAGTAGCTTCCCTGCTTCCTTCTTCCTCTCAGAGACAGTGTAGTCATCTCATAATGGAGCAAGTGAAGTGGTCCAGGCACCATTCATTCATCCCTACTTCTAAATTTAGCAGTTAATGATCAGGCGTTCGTTGACCTCATAAACAAAAAAGGAACCAATCTCTGCATTGGAAAGAGTTGCAAAACCTAGGGTCCACCTGTACTGGAGAAGCAGAAGAGGGATTGCATGCTCCCTCACTCTACATTCTTGGACTGACTCTCGCTAGCTCAACCCCACCCTTGGCAGGAAGTGGTACCAGCCCACTCCTACCCAGAGGGAAGGAATGGAATGGTAAGTTCTATTCCTGTTGCCAAATACTGTCAACAGTACCTCATCTGCTGATGTACAAAGTGTATTACATGTTATTACATTCATATTGCATATAAAACAGTAAAGAACTGCAGATACCATCAGGGGCGGACTGGGAACTAAAAGTGGCCCTGGAAAAAAAAGGTAAAAGTTGCCCTTTGTTGCAGGCAGGCCCAAATTGACAGAAGACAGGCCAACATAATTAGGCAGGGACAACATATATAGGCAGGTCCAACAGAACTAGGCAGGGCCAACAATACCACAGTGCAGAGCAATATACTGCCCCAGCAGAACCAAATACCACAGTGCAGCACAAAATACTGCCACCTGCGTCACATCATTCAACTGTATTGTTGTCCCGAGGACATTGATACAGTTGAATTCAGGATGGCAGCTGCTGGCCAGGTGTGTAAGAGAGAATCAGACCCAGCTGGCGGCCATGATGAGGGCTTGGGTGGCCCTCCTAGGCCACGGCCCACCAGGAAATTTCCCTGTAGGGTCTATGGCCAATCTGCTGCTGGATATCATAATAGTACTTCCAGGTCTGGGGTACTACACCAGTTCATATTACAGTGTAATAGGGGGAATTAAGACATTCTCAATGGGACTGCTGGAGATACCCAAATACAGCACACAGTTTTGGCAGTCCCAAGGGGAATTTAGGATTAAGGGAACAACAGGAAGCATGCTCGGCCTGTTGCCCCATCAAAATGGGGGAATGGGAACCTCATTCTCAGATTCCCAGCAGTTGGATCCTCCACTGATCAGTTAGTTTTCCCCTATCCTGTGGATTGGGGATAACTTGAGAACTTGCCACAACCTGTTCAATATACAACACTGCATGGCCAAATCTATACCAAACGTTTTCTGTAATGTAAGCCATCCAAAGGTAGTATAAAATTTATCATTCAACATTAGCCAATTCGATTAATTTTGCGCATTTTTAGACTGCCTGATCTAAGTTTACACTGTCTAAATATTGTCCTAATGTGTCCACTGCATGAATTTACCATGACCCATTTGAGAAGTACGGACTTTACAATAACTTAAAGGGGACTAAGGCTGGGTTCACATCAACGCTGATCCATCAGAAGAACAGAAAAATAAAGAAAAAAAATGTGTCCTGTAAAAAGATGGATCCTGAGCATCAGTTATCCACATTTGGCATCCGTTTCAGCCAGAATAATAAACGGTAGTGTGAACCCAGCCTTAAAGGGGTTGTCTCATTTCAGCTAATGGCATTTATCATGTAGACAAAGTTAATACAAGACATTTACTAATGTATTGTGATTGTCCATATTGCCTCCTTTGCTGGCTTGATTCCTTTTTCCATTGCTTTATGCATTATTCATTTCCATGGTTATGACCACCCTGCAATCCATTAGTAGTGGCCGTGCTTGCACACTATAGGGAAAAGCGCTCTCACGGTTCCAACCACCAGAGAGGCCAGCGCTTTTTCCTATAGTGTACAAGCACGACTACCGCTGCTGGATTGAAGGGTGGTCATAAACCCTGGAAATAGGCATCGTATAATGTAATGGAAAAGTGGATCAAGCCAGCAAAGGAAGCAATATGAACAATCACAATACATTAGTAAATGTCTTATATTAACTTTGTCTACCTTATCAATGCCATTTCCTGAATTAAGATAAGCCCTTTAAACCTTTGTTGAAACCATCTTTAACCCTTTCAGTACCGAGACACTTTTCACCTTAAATCCCAGGCCGATTTTTGCAAATCTGACATGTGTCACTTTATGTGGTAATAACTTTAGAACGCTTTTACTTATCCAGGCCATTCTGAGATTGTTTTCTCGTGACACATTGTACTTCATGACAGTCATAAATTTGAGTCAATATATTTCACCTTTATTTATGAAAAAATCCCAAATTTACAAAAAATTTGGAAAAACAGAAAGTGATACCTCATAAAATATTTATTATTAACATTCCCCATATGTCTACTTTATGTTGGCATCATTTTTTAAATGTCATTTTATTTTTTAGGAAGTTAGAGGTCTTAGAAGTTTAGAAGCAATTCTTCAAATTTTCAACAAAATTTCCCAAACCATTTTTTTGAGCACCAATTCAGTTATAAAGTGATTTTGTGAGGCTTACCTAATGGAAACCACCCATAAATGACCCCATAAATGACTACACCCCTCGAATTCTAAAAAACTGATGTTACAAACTTTGTTAACCCTTGAGGTGTTCGACAAAAATTAAAGGAAAATGGAGGTGAAATTTCAAAATGTCACTGTTTTGGTAGATTATTCATGTTAATATTTTTTTTTTTTGCAGCACAGCAAGGGTTAACAGCAAACTAAACCTCAATATACAGGCCATTTATATGGATACACCTAAATAAAATGGGAATGGTTGGTGATATTAACTTCCTGTTTGTGGCACATTAGTATAGGGGAGGGGGAAAACTTTTCAAGATAGGTCGTGACCATGCCAACCATTTTGAAGTCGGCCATTTTGGCCAAGTTTCGTAAAACTGGTTCATTGTTGGATTTGTCAAATTGTGGACGCATGAAAACTGTCAGTGGCTGTCCTAGCTTCATTCATCAAGAGCCCACAGCGTAGCACTCGCCGCATGTCACTGGAGAGTGGCATCAGTCGAACATCCCTTCGGCGGATATTAGCTACTCACAAATGGCTCCCTTACAAACTCCAGCTGCTGCAGCATCTCAACGAGGATGACCCAGATCGGCGCACTGAATTTGCAGAATGGGAAAACAAAAATTGGAACAGGACCCTCAGTTTACACAGAACACAAACAAAACCACCTCTATTGGTCTGACACTAACCCACATTGGATAGATCCCTCCAAGACTGTTGGAATGCAAAAATTGATGGTATGGTGTGGTATATGGGGTACAAAGATAGTGGGGCCATTCTTCATCAATGGAAACCTCAAGGCCACTGGATATGTGAAATTGCTACATGATGATGTGTTTCCCTCTTTATGCACTGAAGCTGGCACGTTCCCTGAGTTTTTCCAGCAAGATGGTGCACCACCATATTATGGGTGTCAGGTCCGAGCATTCCTAGATGAACAGTTTCCTGGAAAGTGGATCGGTCGTTGTGGGACAGTTGAATGGCTCCCAAGGTCTCCCCGATATGACCCCCTTAGACTTTTATCTTTGGGGTCATCTGAAGGCAATTGTCTATGCTGTGAAGATACAAGATGTGCAGCACCTGAAACTACGGATACTGGAAGCCTGTGCTAGCATTTCTTCTTCAGTGTTGCTATCAGTGTGTGAAAAGTGGGAGAAGAGGGTTGCATTGACAATCCAACACAATGGGCAGCACTTTTAACACATTTTCTAAGTGGTCAGAAACTTCTAAATAACTCATGAAAGAATAAAGTTACGTTAAAACCAAACACACCATTGTTTTTCTTGTGACATTCTCAATAAGTTTGATGTCACATGACACTCTTCCCATTGAAAAAACTAAAGTTGGATCCAAAATGGCCAACTTCAAAATGGTCGCCATGGTCACCACCCATCTTGAAAAGTTTTCCCCCTCCCATATACTAATGTGCCACAAACAGGAAGTTAATATCACCAACCATTCCATTTTATTTAGGCGTATCCATATAAATGGCCCACCCTGTACATTACTCTGATTCTGAAGTTTACAGAAATACCCCGTATGTGGTGGTAAACTGCTCTATGGGCACGTGGCAGTGGTCAGAAGGAAAGGAGCGCCATATGGATTTTGGAGGCAGATTTCGCTAGAATGGTTTTTAGGCACCATTTTGTCTTTTAAGAGACCCTGATGTACCCCTAGAGTGGAAACCTTCAAAAAGTGACCCCATTTTGGAAACTACACCCCTTAAAGAATATATTAAGGGGTGTACTGCCCACTTTGACCCCCTAAGCGTTTTACGGAATTTGGAAACACTTGGCTGTGAAAATGAAAAGTTTCATTTCTTCCAATAAAATGTTGCTTTAGCCCCAAATTTTTCATTTTCACAAGGGGTAACAGGAGAAAAGCACCCCATAATTTCTTACTCATTTTCTCCTGAATACGGCAACACCCCATATGTGGTGGTAAACTTCTGTAGGGGCACATGGCAGGACTCAGAACAAAACAGAAGGAGCGCCATATGGATTTTGCAGCACAGATTTTGATGGATTGGTTTGCGGGAGCCATTGATTTTTATTTTTTTGAGTTATTGTCTTATGTGGGGTCTTATTTTTTGCGGGATGAGGTGACGTTTTCATTGGTACCATTTTGGGGTACATAAGAATTTTTGATTGCTTGGTATTACACTTTTTGTGAGTCAAGGTGAAAAAAATAGCTGTTTTGACATAGTTTTTTAAAAAAAAATTTACAGCATTCACCTGAAGGGGCAAATAATTTGATATTTTTATAGAGCAGGTTGTTACGGACGTGGCAATGCTCAATATGTCTATTATTTTTATTTTTGGTAAGTTTTACACAGTAAATTAATTTTTGAACAGAATTTTTTTTATTTTTCTGGCGATTGTCTTAGATAGGGTCTAATTTTTGCGGGACGAGATGACGGTTTGATTGGTACCATTTTGGTGTAAATACGCTTTTTTGATTGCCTGCTATTATACTTTTTGTGAGGCAAGAGGGAAAAAAATGTCTGTTTTGGCATAGTTTTTAAAAACATTTTTTTACAGTATTCACCTGGGAGGCCATCTCATGTAATATTTTTATAGAGCAGGTTGTTACGGACGCGGTGATACCCAATATGTCTAACATTTTTTATTACTGTTAAGTCTTACACATTAGATGCATTTTTGAACAGAATAAAATCTTTTTTTTTGTGTTGCCATTTTCTGAAAGCCATATTTTTTTATTTTTTGGGCGATTGTCTTAGGTAGGGTCTCATTTTTTGCGGGAAGAGATGACGGCTTGATTGGTACCATTTAGAGATGAATACTTCTTTTTGATCGCTTGGTATTACACTTTTTGTGAGGCAAGGTGACAAGAAAATGGCTTTTTTTACACTGGTTTTATTTTTTACGGCGTTCACCTAGCGGGGTGGGTCATGTGATCTCTTTATAGAGCCGGTCGATTAAGACACGGTGATACCTAATATGCCTACTTTTCTTTTTTTCACTATTTTTTACAATTTTTTAACTTAATTTTGGGAAAAGGATGCTTTTTTTATTTTAAACTTTAATTTTTTTGTAAAATTGTATTTTTTTAACTTCTTTTTTCAATTTATTTTTTGTCCTAGTCTAGGACTTCAACTTTTGGGGGTCTGATCCCCTGCACAATGCATTACAATACTTCTGTATTGTAATGCATTGGCAGTAAGTGTATTACCAGTGTAATACACTTACAGCTTCCTGCCTGTGAGATCCAGGGGACTGGATCTCACAGGCTTCCGTAGAAGGCAGCCCGATGACAGGTCCCCGTCATAGCAGCACGGGGACCCGATGGGGAACGCAAACCCTTAGGATACCCGCACGTGCCGCAGTCAGCGCTGACCGCAGCAGTGCACAGTTAGTGCATACAGCAGGGGTCCGGCTATCGGCCACTGCCGGACCCCTGTAGCTGATCGGGCGAGCGCAGCTCCTGCGCCCGCCCAATCAGAGCTCGGCGCTGGGATTTTTGTCCCGGCTTCCAGCGCCGTACATGTACGGAGCTGGTATCCTAAGGGTTAATAACTGCAGCAAACATCTGTAAAAAGTTATTTTTGGTATTATTAATTGTACCACTCACAATAGAGAATAAAGGCAGTACTGGGAATGATTGAAAGAGAAGGACTTCACAGTAATATTTCACAATGATACTTTAATATTGCAGAGTTTTTCATGAGCTCCATAAACATTATTTAGGAAAATAGCATAGGTAGAAATATCCTTGATAAATAAAAGAGAACATTCATTTTGTATATAAGCCCGGTTATGTAGGAAGCACTTAGAAATAAACAATGATGCAAAAATGACCTCTCTGCCACATAAACATACAAAAATACAAAAGTGCCTACGTGGGGCATTGATAAGTATTTGGAAAACAAATCCGTAAACACGATGTTCTAGTACCTTAAACCTGCTCACTCCTCTTCTACAATGGGGAAGCTTAAAATTCCAAAATCCTCTGAAAATGGATGACCTCTTAATCGTTAAAAATATGGATTTTTTTTTTTTTTTTTAAACCAAGTGACCGCATTATCTTTTCTTAAGAGCAATTCAACCAAAACTAGATATATCTATTTAGTATGAAACAAAACTCAGATATTACTGTGAGAGTGGACCTTCATGTGAACTGTGATTATTTGCAGGGTGCTCCTATGAAACACACAGGCTGCATCAGTTCAGTGTTATTAACTGTATTAGATTGTTATTGCCAGTAGTACTAACTCTAGCCACCAGATGCCGCTGTTTCCCTTGTGAGCTGTGCTGGACTGTGTTCTGGGGCTGTTTGTGCTGGAAGGTGAGAGGAGAGAATTCTGTGAAGAAGACAAGAACGACAAGGACTTGTGGTGCAGCAGTCTGAGAGAGATTAATCCCTGTATGGGGAGCTGTGCTGAATTCTAGATCCGTGCAGCAAATGATACCAGCAGCAGGAGTGTCCCTGTCACAAATCAGGGAGTGGAGGAAGGGTTTCGCTGGCACTGCGAGCCATAACAGATCCGGATCTGGTGAGTCATGGACAGCGTGCACGCTAAAGTTAGAGAATCAACCTGTTTCTGTGTAGGCCTACACTGGTGACTCAGCAGCACAGTATCGACTTGTAGGCTCTGTTGTGTGCGCCACCGGTTAGGTTCGTCCTTTCCTGTGGCACAGTATTGACTTGTAGGCTCTGCTGTGCATGCCACCGTGTTAGGCTCATCCAGCTAGATAGGGACAGTGACTTTGCGTCTGGAGTATAAGGTACTCTGTGCAGCTCTGTATTGCTGTGTGGTGTTATATGTTAATAAAGGTTATGGCAGGTCTGAGTCCGATACTTGGCCAGATGATAAGTTTGTGAACCCTGTGCTGTGGCACCGGCGGATGCCTCGGAAGACACTACAGCAGATTTATAACACTAAGGAGATAATATAGTTCCGGCAGTCGTACATATGGACTTGCCTATAGTTAAATTGGGAAACACCTTTCACTATATATTCCAGCGAGTGGCGCAGCACCAGGGTGAGTGCTGTGAAAATATATATATTGCCATACTGTTGTTTCTGTGGCGTTTTCCCGGGTTTGATTTGTTAAGAATAAAAGTACAAAGTTTCCTTATCAACCCATGTGGCCTTGCTATATACTGGGGAGCCCTCCCTGTCCACGACTTACATTACCGCAGATCATGTGCGACTATGTGCAACCAAACCGTATGGAGAATAAATCTATATGGCAAACAGATAAATGCTATTGGTGATGTGTAGTAGGTTTTCTTTATTCATATGGTTGACCAGAGAGGATGCACCACTTGCCAGACCATCGTAGCATGAAGTGCAGAGTAGCCTTCTATTGAAAACAATGGAGGTAGTTTCAGCGTTGCTCCTTGCAGTTTTTGCGTTGATTCTGCACCAGATTTATCAGGCAAAAAACTGAGCATGAACAAGGCCTTAGGGTATAGATACTTTTACTGGAAGGCACTAAAGACTATGCTTTTTGGTGCATTTAAAGGGGTTGTCCCACAAAAAATATTCTACCGTTTTCAAACCAGCACCTGGATCTGAACACTTTTGTAATTGCATGTAATTACAAATTTAGTATAGCCTCTGAGTTATTCAATAAAATTTATCTGTATAGTGCCCCCCTTTTTTTTTTTTTTTTTGCTTTTTTTAATTCTTTGTCCTGCTCAATGACATGGCCGCACATGCTCAGTTTCGTCCTTCAACTGCCTCCTGAGCTGTGATAGGGAGAACATGGACACGCCCCCTGAGCTGCAGCAGAATAGACACTCACCTTGAGCTGCCAGCTTGATATAAATCTAGCAGAGCAATGAATGTGGAGATCTCTAGATCAATGTTAGGTACAGGGCTGGTTCTAGCTTTGTTAGACAGATGTTGTCATGTACTACATGATGTCTGATTTTCATTTTTTACATTAGTCATGGGATAACCTTTTAAAGGTATGCCTAAAGAACACTCTTGATATATGTCTTGCCCATAAAAGTCTATGGAAACTTTAAAATATACATCTTGATACCTCAACCTACACAATGAATGGAATTGAGGAAAACAGAGTGATTCGAGCCTTACCGAACAAAGATATCAAAAGGACATTTGACTATTTATGGCTACTTTTAAGAGAATCTCTAGTACCCACTAGAGTTCAGCTCCATTAGAGCTTGACAATAATGGAGCCATTCACTATAATGGGGTATATTCAGGTGCTGGCTTTTTTTAGCATGCAGGACCTTTTTGTCAGTTCTTGTAGGCAAAATCTGCAAAGGAACCTAAGAAAGACATTTGTGAACATGCTTTGAAAGTGGTTGATCAACCTGGAGGGCATTTTGAGCAGGCTCCCCCACGGTGCCAGACCTGCAGAGGGAAGCATACTTATCTGTTCCCTGCCTCCCTACAGTCTTTGCTAATCTACTTCCTGTTTGACTTGGATTATGTGGGCACTGCAACCAATGACTGGCCACAGCAGCAACCTGACCCATGGGAGACATGTCACTGCTGTGGTAAGTCAGACAAGAAGGTGGCGTGTGGAGATGGGAGGGAGGCAGTGGTGGCGGGGGAGTGAGGGACCAAAACCCAACTCTGGGGAGCAGGTGAGTATGCCCTGGGGGGAGAGTCTGCCCAAAAAGCCCTCCAGGCTGAACAACCCCTTCCATAATGAGTGAATATAGAACACTGATAGCCCATAATAAAGAGAACATCTCTCAGAAAAATCTTATTTATGAGCAAACATAGGAACATGGACACACATTCACGGTATTCACAGTAATCTAGTCCCTTGGTTCCAGCATGGCACTGAATCACCTACTCAGGCTCTGACTGGAGAAGGGACTTTCTTCTGAAATGGGTCCTCCAAATCCTGTTTCCTCCAGCACACGCCCGTTGTGGAAAGAAACAGAAAGTTGGATCTTGTTGCTAGGGATGCTGTTGTGTCACCAGGGGGCGTGGCTTCGCAGCACGTCTCTCCTGACGTGGTCACACCAAAGCTGGAGGTCTCGTTGCTGGAGCCCGGACAGGTAAGTTTGTGACAACAGTTGCGGAATAATGACATAGTCTATTCTGACAACATCACAATAGAACACAGTTTAAGAATTACATTTTGATTATTATATCATAATTTAGTACAGAAATTAGGAATAAAGACAAGCAGTATTATGAAATCACCACAATAGAACTTAACAATAAAGACAATTATTATGACATCATCTCAATAGACCATAGTCTAGGACTTAACAAAATCACAACTGTGAGCACAATAAAGTCTATTGTGCACAGTAGAGGTATGGTGAGGGTGTGTATCTCACCTGGTTTATCAGTTTAGCTGGGTGAGATAACTGAAATCCAGAAATGGTATTGCTTTGGCAAGGCATAGTTGCTGGAGCTGTTTTGTAGTTAAAGTGTATGGGCTGGATTTCTTTGGACTGGAAGACAGTTTGGTAGTGGAAGTCTTCCAGTTCACACACCCTTCCAGGACACGTTTTCCTCTCACCTGAGGAGATCACAGGTGAGGCCAGCTAGGTTAATCAGGCGTTGTTGAACCAACCCACAGTGTATGAGTCAGGGAAGAGGAACTAACCCTAGGGAAGAGGGTTGAAGCCTGTGAGGCTTGTGTGGTCTCAGCCAGAAGGGCTGAGGGGCCACGAGGCTATCTAAAGCCAGATCTCTCCTCTGAGTGTGGACTTCTACCTGGTGAGCTGACCAGACTGGTGGAACCTGATATACCGTGTGTTTAACTGCGAGTTTTAGGTGAGTCAGGAACAACATTTATGTTAGTCAGAGCCCAGATGGGCAGCAGTTTATTTTGTTGTGTTATGTTTTGTGCTGGTGCCAAAGTGTCAAATAAAGCACTATTGGACTTGAAAACCCCGGTTTTGTTAGAAGATTTGTGGGTTCTACACTAGAGATGAGCGAGCATACTCGTCCGAGCTTGGTGCTCGTTCGAGTATTACGGTACTCGTAAGTGCTCGCTGCTCAGACTAGTATCTCGCCATGCTCGAGGAAATGGCAACTTCCGCATTGTGCATTTTTGGCGCCTGACAAACACAGCCAATCACAAGCCAGGAGACTCTGCGGTACACCCAGCATCACGTGGGGCCCTTACATGTCGATAGCAGGGGTTGGCTGGCCTGATCAGGTGACCCTGGAATATACTAGTGACTGGCCACGGTGCTCGGCTCAGATGCTGTCTGGATGTCGTTAGGGATAGAGCTGCTGCGTTTCAGGGAGAGTGTTAGGGCCTGAATTTAGTTCTTTGTTAGGCAGGAGTGATCTCACAAGAACCCAACAGCCCTTCTAAGGGCTACAAGAATTTTTTTTTTGTCTCCTGGCTTGGCTAGCTGGCACTAGTAGTGCAGCTATCGCCATATATAACACCCTTTTTTTTTTTTTTTTATTGTTGTCACGAATCAGCAGGTGTGGACCCACTGTGCCTTGTGCCCTACCTCCTCTAAGGGCGTTGTCTAAGTGAAACCCCTCGTTCTTCACAATTACCCCTGATGGTGGGGATAGACTTTCCGAGGGGAACACCAGGTCGCTACCTCCTGAGGAGGGTCGGGACACGAGGCAGCTGGTCCAGGGGGACCTTGACACTGAGGCCTTTTGGGAGAGGGCTGAGCAAACTAAATAGGTCCAGGGTTGGTCAATCAGGACACATGACCTAGCATGGTCACATGATCGCAACAGGTTCAGCCCAGAGGGAGAGAGTAATACAGGGTAACATGGAAGCTCTGGAGCGGATCATCGTGCACCAGCACTACACAGCCAGGGCTCAGGACTGCAGCGGTGAATGGAAGTACAACCAGCAGCTCACCGCTGGACACGACGCCCAAAACGGCAGCGGTAAGCAGGGGTACAGCAGCCGCTGTTACAGTACCCCCCCCTTATGCCCCCTCTTCTTGAGGCCACAGCGAGACAAAAACCTTTTTATAAGATTGGGAGCATGAATGTTCTCCTCTGGTTCCCACGATCTTTCTTCAGGACCAAAGCCCTTCCAGTCCACAAGATAATAAGTCTTCTTGCCGCGCTTCTTGATGTCCAGGATGTCCTTGACCTCAAAGACCTCATCAGAATCTCCAGACACCGGAGTACGAGTAGAAGGGGCCGTCGAGAAGCAATTAAGAACCACCGGCTTAAGTAGGGAAACATGGAAGGCATTAGGAATGCGCAGAGAGGAGGGCAGACTTAACTTGTATGTCACTTCGTTGATCCTCCTCAAAACTTCAAAGGGTCCAAGGAACCTAGGAGCAAATTTGAAACTGGGAACCTTTAGGCGAATATTTTTTGAAGAGAGCCACACCTTATCTCCTGACGAGAAGTGAGGCGGTTTCCGTCTTCTTTTGTCTGCATTAATCTTCATGCGAGTCACTGCTTTATTGATGCAGACCTTGGTGTCACACCAAATCTGCAAGAAATCTCTAAATGAAGAATCTGCAGCAGGTACTCCAGAAAGATGCTGGAACAGGAAGAGGAGTACGAGGGTGTTGTCCAAACACGACAAAGAATGGCGAGGATCCGGTAGATTCACTAGAGTGGTTGTTATAGGAGAATTCAGCCCATGGGAGCAATTGAACCCAGTTGTCGTGTTGCCCAGAAACAAAATGCCGAAGATAGTTCTCCAATATTTGATTGACCCGCTCAACTTGTCCATTGGTCTGTGGATGATAACCTGACGAGAAGTCCAGCTCTATTTCAAGTAAATGGCACAGGGCTCTCCAGAGCTTAGAAGTGAACTGGACTCCGCAATCGGAAACAATATGGCAAGGTAAACCATGCAAGCGGAATATGTGTTTCATGAACAATTTGGCAAGTTCAGCAGCTGAAGGCAGACCAGACAAAGGAACGAAGTGCGCCATCTTGGAGAACCGGTCCACTACCACCCAGATGACTGTACATCCGGCAGAAGAGGGAAGATCTGTAATAAAGTCCATGGCAATGTGTTGCCACGGGGCGTCAGGAACAGGGAGAGGTAACAACAGCCTGGGTGGTTTGGTCCTGGAGACTTTATTTTGAGCACAGATTGTGCAGGCAGACACGTAATCACGCACATCTTTAGACAATGTGGGCCACCAGTAGTGGAGAGACAGAAGTTCTGTGGTTTTGCGTATCCCAGGATGACCAGCCAGTTTGGAGGAGTGTCCCCAAGCAAGTGAACATTTTCTCTTAGCAGATGGCACAAAAGTCTTCCCAGGAGGAATGTCTTTTACCAGGACAGGAGCCACTGTGATCAAGTGGGCAGGATCAACTATATACTGGGGCTCCTCCTGCTGGTCAGAGAAGTCAAATGACCGAGACAGCGCATCAGCATTGATGTTCTTCTTGGCCAGGCGAAAGTGCAGCTCAAAATCAAAGCGGGAGAAGAAGAGTGCCCATCTGGCTTGGCGAGGATTCAGATGCTGAGCAGTCTGCAGATACGTAAGGTTCTTGTGGTCAGTGTAGATTATCACAGGATGTTGAGTCCCTTCCAATAGATAACGCCATTCCTCCAAGGCAAGTTTAATGGCCAGAAGTTCTCTATCCCCAATACAGTAATTCCTCTCAGCAGGGGAGAAGAGCTTGGAGAAAAATCCACAAGTAGACATCTTGCCCTTGGAAGCTTTCTGTAGTAAAACAGCACCGGCTCCTATGGAGGAGGCGTCCACTTCTAAAAAGAATTGGCAGGAGACATCGGGATGATGCAGAATAGGTGCAGAAGCAAAGGCCTTTTTTTAATTGGACAAAGGCAGCTTCAGCCTCAGGAGTCCAGACTTTGGCATTCACCCCTTTCTTAGTAAGGGCGGAAATCGGAGACGTAAGTGAAGAAAAGTTCGGGATGAACTGGCGATAGAAGTTTGCAAACCCAAGGAAGCGCTGAATAGCACGAAGACCCTGTGGGCGTGGCCAGTCTAATACCGCATTCAACTTTTCAGGATCCATCTGTAACCTGGCATCCGATATGATGTATCCGAGGAACGGTAAAGAGGATTTTTCAAAGATGCATTTCTCAAGCTTGGCATAGAGTCGATTCTCTCTCAACCGCTGCAAAACTAAACGTACATGCTTCCGATGGGTGACCAAATCAGGTGAGTAGATCAGTATATCGTCTAGATACACAATCACACAAACATAGAGCAGGTCCCGGAAGACGTCGTTTAGTAACTCTTGGAATACCGCGGGAGCATTGCATAGACCGAAGGGCATGACGAGGTACTCGTAGTGACCATCACGAGTGTTGAAAGCAGTCTTCCACTCATCGCCTTTTCGAATGCAGACAAGATTGTATGCACCGTGTAGGTCTAGTTTGGTGAAGACCTTAGCCCCCCAGATCCTGTCAAAGAGTTCAGAGATTAGCGGGAGAGGGTATCGGTTCTTGACTGTGATCTTGTTCAGACCCCGATAGTCGATACAGGGCCGTAAGGATCCATCTTTTTTCTGCACAAAGAAGAATCCGGCACCGGCTGGTGAAGTAGATTTTCGGATAAACCCCCTTTCGAGGTTCGCTTTGATGTATTCAGACATCGCTTGAGTCTCAGGAAGTGAGAGTGGGTAAACTCGCCCTCGAGGAGGAGTGGCACCAGGCAGCAGGTCAATTGGACAATCGTAAGGTCGATGAGGAGGCAGAGTCTCTGCCTCTTTCTTACTGAAGACATCCGCAAAACTGGCATATTGTTGTGGAAGTCCAGGCAGGTCAACAGGTACAGTAGGCTAGGAAACCGGTCGAAGCACAGATAAACAGGCAGACTGACAGGATGATCCCCAACGCAAAATCTGACCTGAGTGCCAGTCCAGAACTGGAGAATGCAAACGCAGCCAGGGTAGGCCAAGGATAATCGGATTCACAGACTCTGGCAGCACATAGAAGGAGATCATCTCAGAGTGCAGGACCCCTATTTGCATCTTAAGGGGCTTAGTAACCAAAAGTACAGGTTCAGGAAGTGGTAGTCCATTAATGGAGGCAACTGACAGAGGTTGTTCAAGACGAACCGTAGGGAGCTGGTACTGATGGATCAGAGCTTGCTGAATGAAGTTACCAGCTGACCCAGAATCCAAGAATGCTGACACAGACAGCGTGACTCCCTTGTGAGATAGAGTCACCGGAACAGAGAGTTTCGGAGAGGACTTTTCTTTGTCTAGGATTATCTCTCCAACTGATCCTAGACTTTGGCGTTTACTGGCTTCTGTGGACAATTACGGACAAAGTGAGCCTTGCCTCCACAATACAGACACAGGTTCTTTGCTTTACGGCGTAACCGTTCCTGATCTGACAAACGAAGGCGCTCTATTTGCATGGGCTCTTCAGATGGGGTGGTTACTAGTGGAAGAACCGGCCTTTGGAAGGATGGAGCCAAACGAGGTGGTCTTCTGGTGCTTGTGACCTCCTTAAAACGTTCCCTGAAACGTATATCAATCCTTGTGGCTAAGGTGATTAAGTCATTCAGAGTAGATGGACGGTCGCGACCAGCTAATTCATCCTTAATCCAGTCAGAAAGGCCCTCCCAGAACACCGCCAATTGGGCCTCATTGTTCCATGAGAGATCAGCGGCCAGGGTACGAAACTGGATGGCATATTGTCCCACAGATAAAGAACCTTGTTTAAGATGTAGCAGAGCTGACGCTGCGTAGGACGTGCGGCCGGGCTCCTCAAAGACCAACCGGAAGGTAGCCAGAAAAGTCTGCAGATTAGTAGTCTCAGGACCTCCATGTTCCCAAATAGGATTTGCCCAGGCAAGGGCCTCGTCCGACAGCAGGGACACAATGAAGGCAACCTTGGACCGCTCAGTAGGAAACCTCTGCCCATGCAACTCAAAGTGGATCAGGCACTGGTTCAGGAATCCACGACAGGTTTTGGGATCTCCACCGTAGCGTGATGGCAGAGGGAGTTGCACGCCAGCGGCACACAAGTCCGGATTTGCAGTTATGGGCATTGCAGGGGAAGCAGCGACTGGCGACCCTGCAGTAGCTGGAGAAGTGATAGCGTCCAGACAAGCAGCGACAGTCTGCATGAACTGCATCATGACGTCCTGGTGTTCACTCTGACGTCTGACTTCATGTAGCAGGTCCTGTACAACAGGTTTGGGGTGACCAGCGGGATCCATGGCCTCAGTGTACTGTCACGAATCAGCAGGTGTGGACCCACTGTGCCTCGTGCCCTACCTCCTCTAAGGGCGTTGTCTAAGTGAAACCCCTCGTTCTTCACAATTACCCCTGATGGTGGGGATAGACTTTCCGAGGGGAACACCAGGTCGCTACCTCCTGAGGAGGGTCGGGACACGAGGCAGCTGGTCCAGGGGGACCTTGACACTGAGGCCTCTTGGGAGAGGGCTGAGCAAACTAAATAGGTCCAGGGTTGGTCAATCAGGACACATGACCAACCCACATGACCTAGCATGGTCACATGATCGCAACAGGTTCAGCCCAGAGGGAGAGAGTAATACAGGGTAGCATGGAAGCTCTGGAGCGGATAATCGTGCACCAGCACTACACAACCAGAGCTCAGGACTGCAGCGGTGAATGGAAGTACAACCAGCAGCTCACCACTGGACACGACGCCCAAAACGGCAGCGGTAAGCAGGGGTACAGCGGCGCACAGCAGCCCCTGTTACAATTGTTATATCTCAGTGATACAAATCAATTTTACACAGCCGTGTGGTACCATTCTGTGTGTCACAGTTCAGTACACTCACTACAATCCGTATTTTCTGTCCAGGTGACACTTTCTGTACGTCACTTAATCCAACCAGGTCTTTTGCTCTCACATATATAGCTTGATCCCAAAAATCTCTGTGCAACATTTGTCTGGGTCGCAGTCAAAATAGCCACCGTCAGCAGGGTGTGAGTTAGGGCTACGATAGTTTCTGCACGTCACGTTCCAAAAAAAACAAAACTTAAAAAAAAATATATAAAAAAAAAATATATAAAAAAAAATAGTTTTTTGTTGTTTTAGCTCAGTGATACGAATCCATTTCACACAGCAGCGTGGAACCATTCTGTGTGTCACAGTTCAGTACACTCACTACAATCCGTATTTTCTGTCCAGGTGACACATTCTGT
>ONZH01006910.1:0-60723 GCA_900303285.1 Rhinella marina | reverse complement strand
GCGATTGTCTTAGTAGGGCTAATTTTTGTGGGACGAGATGACGGTTTGAATGGTACCATTTTGGGATAAATGCACCTTTTTGATCGCCTGCTATTACACTTTTTGTGAGGCAAGAGGGAAAAAAATGGCTGTTTTGGCATAGTTTTTTTTTTTAATTTTTTACAGCATTCACCTGGGAGGCCATCTCATGTAATATTTTTATAGAGCAGGTTTTTACGGACGTGGTGATACCCAATATGTTTAACATTTTTATTTTTGTTAAGTTTTACACATTAGATGCATTTTTGAACAAAATAAAATCTTTTTTTGTTTTGCCATTTTCTGAGAGCCATATTTTTTTTATTTTTGGGGCGATTGTCTTAGGTAGGGTCTCACTTTTTGCGGGACAAGCTGACGGTTTGATTGGTACCATTTTGGGATTCATACGTCTTTTTGATTGCTTGGTATTACACTTTTTGTGAGACAAGGTGACCAGAAAATGGCTTTTTTTACACTGTTTTTATTTTTTGTTTTTTCACCGAGCGGGGTAGGTCATGTGATATTTTTATAGAGCCAGTCGATACCTAATATGCCTACTTTTCTTTTTTTCCAGTTTTTTTTTAACTTTATTTTGGGAAAAGGACGCTTTTCTTTTTTTTTTTTTTATTCGAAACTTTAATTAGTTTTTTGTAAAACTTTATTTTTTAACTTCTTTTTTTACTTTATTTTTTGTCCCAGTCTGGGACTTCAACTTTTGGGGGTCCGATCCCCTGCACAATGCATTACAATACCTCTGTATTGTAATGCATTGGCTGTAAGTGTATTACCAGTAGTTTTACAGCTTCCTGCCTGTGAGATCCAGTCGACTGGATCTCACAGGCTTCCGTCGAAGGCAGCCCGATGCCTAAGCAAGGCATCGGGCTGCCTTCCCTGCCATCGGGTCCCCGTCACAACAGCGCGGGGACCCGATGGGGATCGCAGCCCCTTAGGATACCCGCACGTGCAGCGGTCAGCGCTGAACGCGGCAGGGCGAGGGTTAATGCATCTGCATCAGTGTTTTCACCGATGCCAGTGCATACAGCAGGGGTCCAGCTATCAGCCACTGCTGGACCCCTGCAGCTGATCGGGTGAGCGCAGCTCCTGCGCCCGCCCGATCAGAGCGGCGTACTGCTACGGCGCTGGGATTTTTGTCACGGCTTCCAGCGCCGTACATGTACGGTGCTGGTATCTTAAGGGTTAAAAGGAAAGTGTCATCAGAAAATGACATACTGTTTAAATCATTTTTTTATACATATTTTTAAATAATTTTTGACTTATCATGAAAATTTGCAGATTCACTTATTATTGGGTATGCATTTGATCAAAATCATTAAAAAATAGTTAATTTACTTTAGATATGCTTTGGACATTGAGTTGGGGATGATATCTAAAGGACACAATTCTTTAAAGGACACAATCGCTAAAAGGATGGCTAAAAATGGCTAAAGGACACAATGGCTAACCTCATTTTACCTGATTAATGCAAAAACATTAGAAACCTTAAAGTAGTTGCTTAGACCCTGAAAACAAATTGGGAATGGCCAGGCACAGTGTGTGAGCTAACAGAAAAAAAAGTACTCATCTTGGTCTCACAGCTTGTCTAGATCTTTATCACCCGGCAGGAAGTGCAACTTGCAACTTCTTGCATGTCGAAATTGCGGTCAAGCAGTTGTCTCAGCTGTGACTTTTGCAGGCATGGCATTGATTTGCCTGCAGCGGTGATGTGGGAGGAGTTGGCACATCACACTTCTGGGCAAGTGGTGACTGGAAGTGGTGGAGTAGGAACTGGATGACCAGAGTAGGTGAGCAGAATCAGACTGACTCAACAGAGTACCAGAGGATCCGCCGGTGGGCCCCAACTCTGACCATAATGGACCCCTAAGGCCCCTTTCACACGAGCGTGACGGATTAGGTCCGGATGCGTTCAGGAAAACTCCCACCATTTTGCAAGCATGTTCAGTCAGTTTTGTCTGCATTTGCGTTCAGTTGTTCAGTTTTTTCCACACGGGTGCAATGCGTTTTGATGTGTTTTTTAATGCGCGTGATAAAAAACTGGAGGTTTACAAACAACATCTCTTAGCAACCATCAGTGAAAAACGCACTGCATCCGCACTTGCTTCAGGGTGCAATACATTTTTCACTGAAGCCCCATTCACTTCTATGGGACCAGAGCTGCGTGAAAAACACAGAATATAGAACATGCTGCGTTTTTCACGCAATGCAGAACTGATGCGGGAAAAAAAATGCTCATGTACACAGACCCATTGGAATGAATGGATCAGGATTCAGTGAGGGTGCTATGAGTTCACGTCACGCATTGCACCCGTGCGGAAAACTCGCACATGTGGAAGGGGCCTTATAAAGACAGAGCCCTTAAGGTCCTATATACACAGAGGGTGGGCCCTCAGAATCATTTTCTCTTGTAGGCCCAAGAGACTTCAGTGCGACGCTGCAAGTGTGTGAGTGTCCATTTATTCCCCAATTTTTTTCAGGGCCTGGACAACACATTTAGTGTTTGTTTGAAGCTTTAGTTTTTGCCAGTCTTTCCCTTTAAAGTCATTCTTAGTAGAGATGAGCGAATCGATTCGTCGATTGGTATCGAATCTTGGGATTTTTTAGCTGCAAAGTAAATCCGAATATTAGGTGATTCGCTTCGGCTTTGTACGCATTCGCTACGTAGTTTGTCCTATAAATTATACGCTATTGCTACGTATAAGTTACTGTTGCGTACGAATTCAATTCATTAGCGAAATTTTACTGTTAGTTCGTTTATCGTGCGCAAAAGCCCGGGAAGAAAGCGGTCACCTGACCTAGTGGGCAGGGCTTGCTCTGATTGGCTCAGGATCGGTAAGCCAGTGACGCATTACTTCTGATGCGACTGCTGAGACGAGCAGAAGCACTGTGTGTGAAGTTCTGAGACTCTGAGACCTGTTTTGTGAAAATTGGGGTGTAATTCCTCTGGGAATCCATATTACAGATATCAGGGATACTGCAGGGCAAGTGCAGGGCCAGTTCATGGCTAGTATTTAATCAAGCAGGGAGAGAGAGACAGGGAGAGATAGGGAGAAACAGGGAGAGACAGTGAGATACAGGGACAAAGACCAGCTGCAGGGCCACAGAGTAAATTGAAAAATGTCTGGAATGGATAAGCAAAAGGGGTCCAGTTCCAGCCAGACTTTGATCTGCTGTCATCTGCTGATACAGTATCCTTATGTAGCCAGGGGTCAGACTCGTCCTGCTCCACCATTCCACTCAAGCAAACCCCTTCATTTTCTGCCACCTCCTAGTGGTGTCCCTTCTGCAATTTCTAAAAAAAAAGCCACCGAAGCCCACCTTATAATCCGGCGGTTATAGAGGACAGCCTTCCTGAGGATTTCTTAAAGGGCAGTCAGAGTTTGGACTGCCCGGAATTGTCAGTTGGTGGGGAACAGCCTAATTTGCATTCCCAAAAATGTGTTGTGGAGGAGTCTGATGATGAATGTGATGTGTTAGACCGGAGGACGTGGGAAGCGGATCGGGCTGGTGAGGAGGATTTGACCTCAGAGGAGGATGGTGGTACTAGTAGTGGCAGCAACAGAAGGCAGAGGCGAGTTAGGCCCAGGGCTAGTGCTTCCCTGGGAACTAGCGAGACCCCAAATATAGTGGGGCCGGCACCAGGGAGTAAGCGTGCAAGGGCTACAAGCTTGGCCAGCTGTGGAGGGCGCACGTCGGGTGTGTGGAAGTATTTTGCCACTCTGCCGGGGGATAGCAGTATGGCCACGTGTAATTTGCCACAAATGTTGGGACCACTGCTCTGTGGAACCTTTTGAAGCGGCGTCATGCCGGCAATTTAGAGCAGCCCATTAATACTAAAGAGCTTGTTACTTCTCCCGGGGTCCCTTCTGTCAGGCAGGCCGCATCCAGGGCCATAACTTAGCCCGCATCCCGGTGTCTAACTAGTACATCCACCTCATCGTCGGCCAATGCGTGCATTTCTCCACCTCCTCTCATTCGGCAGCTGTCCATTGCCGAGTGTGTGGCCTGGAAGCAGTTTTATGCCACAAGTAATCCGACAGTGCGCAAACTGAATGGTCACCTGACAAAGTTGCTGGCTGTGCAGTCTCTGCCGTACCAGCTGGTTGACTGCCTAGCTTTTAGGGAGCTAATGGCTTGCGCTCAGCCACGCTGGCAGGTCCCTAGCCGGCATTACTTCTCCAACAAAGCTATCCCCGCCCTTTACTCCCACGTGTCTGACAATATTGGACGCTCCCTGCAGCTGTCTCTCTGCAGCACGGTGCACGTCACGGTGGACACCTGGAGCAGTGCTTACGGCCAGGGGAAATACATGTCCTTTACTGCCCACTGGCTGAATGTATTTAGTGGCAGCGAGGCAGGAACCCCCCAGCAACCCGGTCAATTGCTGTTGGCACCTCCACGTGCTTTCCAGCCAGGATTGCAGCAGACCACCCAACAACTATCCACTTCCACCTCCACGGGCAGTCCGCCTGCTGGAGCGCCAGGGCAGCGAGTTACCCCCGCTCCTTCATATCACATGTGCCAGGTGAAATGCTGCCATGCAGTGTAGACTTAGTTTGTCTTGGCAGTAGCAGCCACACAGGCCAGCGCTTGCTGCATTACATGAAGCAGCAAAAAGCGCGCTAGCTGACTCCACAGCAGCTGGAAGTGGGCAAGGTAGTGAGTGACAATGGGACAAATATAGTGGCAGCGCTGAACCTGGGTCAATTCTCACATGCTCCCTGTATGGCACATTTCCTAAATCTAGTGGCGCAAAGATTTCTAAAAACATTCACTGGCCTGCGCACAGTGCTGGCAAAGTCGCGGAAGCTTTGCACTCATTTCAGCCATTCATATGTATCTCGCTACGCTCTGGTGGAACTGCAGCGTCAAAACGGCCTTCCGCCACACCGCTTAATAGGTGACGTGGCGACCCGATGGAATTCCACTCTTCATATGTTGCAGCGATTCCTAGAGCAGCGTAGAGCAGTGGACGATTTTGTCCAGCAGCAGCCAGAAATCCAGCCAAAAATCCAGCATAGGGAGCAGGTGCGGCTTTGATTTCCGGCAGTGGAGGCTGGTCCGAGATGCCTGCACCGTTCTAAGGCCCTTAGAAGAAGCCACCAAATTGGTCAGCTGGGACAGCTGCGGTGTGAACGACATAATTTCAATAATATTTGTGCTGGAAAAGACACTCACGCTCATGCAGCAGGGGGCAATGGGGGAAGGAGATCCTGGCCATTTGTCTACCCGCCATGCTGTCACTGTAGGGGAGCCCCAATGCCAAAGTTCCCTTGTGGAGCAGGAGGAGGATAAGGATGAGGAGCTTCAGTTAGAGGAGGGGGAAGAGGAGGAGGATTTTAATGAGGGTGATGTTGATGACCAGGAGGAGGAGGAGACACAGGTGGAGGATGAGGATGATGACACTTTCAGGGACACAGCAGTTTCTCAGAGAGAGGCTGAGATGGAAAGAAGTGGCCTCTCAGGCACACTGGGCAGGATGGCGAGCTGTATGCTCACATGCTTACGCACTGACAGGCGTATCCTAAACATAAGGCAGACTGAGGAATACTGGCTGGCAGGGGCGTTGCTAGGGTTTCAAAAGATCCGGGGCCCAAGCCCCAATACATAAGTGCCATATTCTCAAAGTATCCGCCCTAAAAACACACACATAAGCTCACCCTACAACTAAAGACATATTTTACTTGCTGCATGTACACTACCAAACATACAGCACTATACAGCACCACATACCTCTCACATCCAGTGCCTCACAGGTCTCCTCTGATGTAGACGTTTTCTTTCCTAATCTTCTCCATTTGGGCCAGACAACTTTTCAGCCGTGTCTAGTTTCTGTAGAGTTTACCAAATAGACATATTAGGTTCCTCAATTTTCTGTTATCATCATCCTCCCCATCCTGCTACCCCAAAGTTATTCTGGTGCTGCCCGGAATACTGTGCACACTGTGCTCCCCAATGTCCCTAAATACTATACCACAGAAATTATACTGCCATACAGATTAGTCCACCTATAGTAATATAAACTTTCTACTAATAGCAATAATTCTCTCCCAGAGTGCCCTTATTGGTAATACTGACCCCTACAATGCCCCCAATAATGATACTGCTCCCCAAGAGTGCCCCTGTTAGTTATAGTGCCCTCCTTATTGTGCCCAATAATAATGGCCACCATAGTGCAGTGGTTACTGTCTAATGCCCCCTATAGTGCTCCTGTAGTTATAGTTGCTCCTGTAGTTTAAAATAACAATTAAAAAGATTTATATAGATTATTTCATATTTTATTAATTTTGGACTGTAAAGGCATGTTTTTTGGAGAAAGAGTTGTTTTTACGTATGTCTTTGCATTCCAAGAGCCATAACCTTATTTAATAATGTTTTGTTTTGTTTTTGTTTTTTTTGCAAGGTGAGTTACAGTTTTTGTTACCACCATTTTGAGGTACATATAAGTTATTGTTTTTGAAAGGAGTACATTTTAGTAAAGTTAATGCTGTGCAACATATCCATATGATGTATACACTAAATTATCTATATTATCCTAAGCTGCTACTTAGATATGCTAACTGAACTAAGCTCAGCAATAAGATATGCTCAGATATAGTAACAGACATAAGCTTTAAACATGGATATGACAGAAGAGCCAAGTACTAAGACCCAGTAATAGAACCAAGCTCAGTACTAACATACACTGTCTGAACCAAGCTGAGCACTAAGAAATGCTAACAGAATCATGCTCAGAACTATCATACACTAACAGATGGCAGCATAACCAAGCTCTGTGCATAGATACAGTAACAGAACCAAGCTCTGTGCATAGATACGGTAGCAGAACCAAGCTCTGTGCATAGATACAGTAACAGAACCAAGCTCTGTGCATAGATACGGTAGCAGAACCAAGCTCTGTGCATAGATACAGTAACAGAACCAAGCTCTGTGCATAGATACGGTAGCAGAACCAAGCTCTGTGCATAGATACAGTAACAGAACCAAGCTCTGTGCATAGATACAGTAACAGAACCAAGCTCTGTGCATAGATAGAGTAACAGAACCAAGCTCTTTGCATAGATACGGTAACAGAACCAAGCTCTGTGCATAGATACAGTAACAGAACCAAGCTCTGTGCATAGATACGGTAACAGAACCAGGCTCTGTGCATAGATACAGTAACAGAACCAAGCTCTGTGCACAGATACGGTAACAGAACCAAACTTTGTGCATAGATACGGTAACAGAACCAAGCTCTGTGCATAGATATGGTAACAGTACCAAGCTCTGTGCATAGATACAGTAACAGAACCAAGCTCTGTGCATAGATACGATAACAGAACAAAGCTCATTTCGATAAAGCAACAGAAGCCAGTCTTAAACGTGTACACAATTACACCAACCAGACATATAATAGTGATGCTGCTCATTTTCTCATTTTGATGGTAAATTTGTCAGCTGTTCCATGCAATTCATATGCAGTTATGTTTCTTATGAAATCACTAAGTTGCATGCAGCTTCTGTCTATCCCCAAAATACATTTCCTTTTACTTTACATTTGGGAGATTGTTTTCCCTTACGTGTTTTTAGAAGATGGACTGGAGTGTGTTTTTAATAAAAAGAGAAACCATTCCTAAGAACATATTAGTGAACATTTCCTTTCCCCTTTGATGTCACACTTAGATGCTTCTTTTGACTTAAAGTGATGTAGGGAAGAACGGATCTCTCAGGGTCCTGATAGTGAATTATAAAGCTAAATAAAAGTCCCAGGATCTCCTTCATCCAGTCATATAGACAATTGCACACATAGCCTCATGCATATGACTGTATTACTATTCCGTCCTGCAAACTACAGAACTGCAAAATATCTTCACTGTGTGCTCCACATTTTTCTCACTCCCACAAGAAATAACTATTCTTCTCTGCAATACGTAACAGAATAGAACATGTTCTATAATTTGCGGAAGAGACATAGGGATGCAGACAACACATACCGTAGATAACATCTGTGTAAATTAAATGGTCTGTGTGCTATCTGCATGAAATGTGGCTAGCACACGAATGAAAAATATGCTTGTGTGCATGAGGCCTGTGATGCATGTTTAACAGACACACACATAAGCAACTTTCATGCTCTCTTTTTACATACAAGCATACGTTTATATGCAATAATTTGTATTCCCCCCCCCCCCAGGCTGCAATAGTGACATATTGTTATGGTTGCAGCCGTCAAATGGCTAACACCACTGAGACCAGTGACTGGCTGCAGCAGTATATGGGATATTACCACTGCAACCACAACAATATATCAGTGTTGTAGCCTGTGGAAGAATAGGAAGTGGTAGTGATGGATTGGAGAGGAGTGGGAAGGTGAGTTTATTTTATTATTTTATTCATGTTCCTGCCATTGCCCCAAAAAGAAATATAACTTGGATAACCAGTGTAGCACACTACTATTTTATGGTAGTGCATTTATGTTTCTACACACAGAGGCACACTTTTATATACAACATGCACAGGCAGGCTTTACCCACATAGACACACATTAAGGCTTGGTCTAAACAGCATCATTGGCCTGTGACACATGTTGCACAGCAATGCGGTGCTACAGTTAAGTGAATGGGGTGACTGTCGAGTCACAACCCCATTCACTTTCATTAGTTGCAATGTAGCTTTGTGTTGCTGCAATTTTTGGCTGCACAGTGTGTGTTGTGAGCCAAAGTTGGTGTGTAGCGCAAGCCCTAACACACTTCACAGGCAGGCACACTTTTACAAATAACCCTTTAATACTGTACTACTTACTGGACAGTATAGATTTCCCTTACCTACTTCATATGATGGCCCTCTGTGGCATGTGTACTGTGGCTGCTTATATCCATATGTTCTGATTTTCACAAAAATCGCAACAAAAACGGCGCATTTTGCCGCAATTTTTGTGAAAGTCAGAACATGTGGATATAAGCACATTAGCTCACTAACAGGAAGTGCTGACTGGAGGAACCCCTGTAACTAGCTCACTAACAGGGAGTGCTGACTGGAGGAACCCCTGTAAGTTAAAAGTACTCACAAGCTGTCCTCCGCTTTGTCAGCCTTCCTATTCAGTAAGGAAGCTCTGCCTGTCCTACAGCTTGGGGCAGCATGGCGGTCCCTCCAGTGGTTGACATCTTCATAGATTGCAGCAAGGGAACGTCTGCCTCTGCCTCCCGTACAACATGTAACTGTTGTGTTTTCGCTCCGGCTGCCTCTCAGCAGGGGTCAACGTGCTGCGGCCGGATTCGCAGCCCACCCTCATTACAGTGAATTTGGGCCGGAGCTCGGTTCCGGCCCCACACGTGTACCTGCGGCAGCACGGATCCAGAGGGACTCCTCACCCGCTGGATCCAGGCTGCCGCTAGTGTAGAAGTAGCCTTACATTCAACTCTAATGAACAGTTGTAGCTACATGGGAATAGTTTGGGGCTGGAGGATCCCGTTCCTAACCACTAGTGCACTTAATGCAGCTGCACTCCCACGTAGCTTGGATGAAAAATAAATTAAATATGTTTTCCTCTTACTAGAGGCTGCAGGTACTTCAGGGGCCGTCCTGCCTCGACGGTGGTGATGCCGTCGTTGACGGTGGTCTGCAACATAAAGATGTACACAATTGTTAGATGATGACTCTTTTTAATACTAACACATACTACTATTAAGATATTATGGGTGTGAGAGGGGGGCCATATCATATTTTTTTCTTCTAAAAGGGTATTTATGGCAATAGATAACGTTATTGTCGCAATAACTTTCTTTATATCATTAACACGGTGCGGTAGGAATACTTTGGATATCGCTCACTGACAGTAGCTGCAGCATGGGCACGTCTTTGAGTCTGTGTGTAGGCGGAGGAAGCGCTAACTATGAAGGGACATATAAGGGTACTTTCTTTCGAACTAGTGCATTTGCCTGACACAAACGGGAGAAAGGCCAGCACCATTAACAATAATGACTAGAATACCTTCACTTAAGTTGTTTGGGTCGATAGTTAGAGAGGCGTTGCCTAGCATGAAACAAAACTGCGCACTACGCACGACCCCGTTGTCCTTCTATACTTTTTTCATTATTCACAGTGACTGCTGGTATATATACAATACAGTACACTAATTTTTTTACATGTTTTAACTTATCAAATATTTTGTTACTCACCCTGCCGTATCTCTGCGCGGATTTCATTAAGCCGCTCTGGGCATTTTAATTTCAGATCGGACCATTTCCGCTAGATCTGGCCCGGAGTCCGCACGGTGTGGAAACGATGGCGCAGGCCTTGGATCACCTGCTGGATCACCTCCTTCTTATGCTGGTTTGGATGGCGGTGTGTGCCATCGTAATCCTCTCTGTCCATCAGCCGGATCAGGAATTTCAGCTCTTTAGAGCTAAATGATGAGGATCGCCTAGATCAGCCTCTCGTCGTGCGTGCCTGCGAATTACGTAATTGTGTAGACAATAGTACGCTGAGTATTCGTACGCTATGCGTACGTCTTCTAAGAAGTTGCGCACATTTTTTAAATGAACGTTCGTTATTAGTGCGCGAATGTTCGCTAATAGCACATAATAACGTATATTTTGTACGCAAATACAACGAATCTATTTGTCGAATATACGAATCTTAGGAAAAGTTTGGCGAATATTTTTTTGAATGATTCGCTCATCTCTAATTCTTAGGTTCCACTTGACCTAGTTAAAATGTACAAATGTGTATTCTTCAAACTTTTGTGATTTATTTATCATGTTTTATAATTTAGAAATAAGTTTAACTAATGTAATACCTTTGGTTACAGTAAAACAGAGTTCTGACAATTGAAAAAAAAATAAAATACTTTGTTACTTTGCAAAAGTCCTTTTTTGCAGCAATAAGAAAAATATGTGATTAATGTACATTGATCTCTCCAGACAGAAACCAACAAGGGCTGATCTAATTATCAAGAGTAAGATCCTAAACATTGTTCTGGATGTGTGAGCTCATGTGAACATGTGCAATGTATTTCATGCAGCTCAATGTGTTTTATATGCTGTAGTCTGCAGTAGCACTAATAATAATTAATGATGGAATGGAAATGTGGAATAGACAACAGCTGTGAGGAAGGCACATTTGCCTTTGTTGACAGCTCCTATCCCGTGAATTTATGAATTCAGCTTTTCTTAAAAAGGGGACGAGAATAAAGTTTATTTAATTGCAATTATAAGAAAAACACCTGGATTTCTTGGTAGCTTTTAAATGTCATAGAGAATGCTTGTGATGAGCTAATTTAACTATAACCTTTGGTCCCTCTAGAATATTTAGTACAATGAAAAGAAAACTCCCACTGGATAAAAGAAGCAATACAACATGGCCTGTAATGCATCAGCAGACAATACAGTTAAAAATACAACTGCTTACTCTTAAACTTTCACTGATACTACAAGTACCTTAAGGGGTTTGTCCCACAAAAAATATTCTACATTTTTCAAACCAGCAGCTGGATCTCAATACCTTTGTAATAGCATGTAATTAAAAATATATTTGTCACGCGGGGGAGACAAGGGTAGGTGAGCCCTGTACTGCACCCCTCCGTCTCTCCCTGCCTACTTGCCTCAGTCGGCCCTAGGCGGCCGCGGACAACCACGAAGGCGGACCCTACACTGGATAAGTGCGCAGGAAGGGAAAGGGAACAAAGGGACGGACAAACACAGACAGAACAAACACGCAGGTGGAAGGTCAACAAGCCGGGTCAAACACAGGAGGTAACGTCAATGCCAGGGGGTGAAACGAGAGAGAGGTCAAGTCCAAAATCCGAAGTTCAAAATCCAAGCTAATCCAAAAGGTCGCACGAGCACTGATCAAAGGAGACTAATCACAGGCAATTTGAGAGGGCAGCTAGCCTGCTTTAAAAAGCCCTCCAATGGATCATGTGACGGGGCCAGCGTCACATGACCTCATTTGCATAATGAGTGCTGGCCAAACGTGACCAGCGCTCAATTATGCTAACAGTCTGGTCATGTGGCGTGGCCAGCGCCACATGACCCAGTAAATACAATATACAATAACTCTGAGCGCTGGCTTGCCGGGCCAGCGCTCAGCACCACCCACTGCTCGTGTCTAGGGGGGCGGGGACGCCGGGCACACAGCATCCGGAAGCCCGCCCGACGTTCCCCGCCTCTCGTTGCTATGGAGACGAGGACGCCTGTCGCGTCCTCGCTCCGTGGATACGGAGGTCCGGCGGCGCTGCAAGCGGGGAGCGCGCCGCCGGCCTCCCGTGACAGTACCCCCCCCTTCACGAGGGGCCTCCGGACCCTTACCAGCGGGAGCAGGTTTATCAGGATGCTGCAGGTAGAATTTCCGGATGAGCGAATCCGCATGCATCCTGGTCAACGGCACCCAAGACCTGTCCTCTGGCCCGAATCCCTTCCAATGTACCAGGTACTGGAAGGAATTCCGGACCTTCCTAACGTCAATGATTCTATGAATCTCGTGCTCCACTTGTCCCTCCACCTCGACCGGAGGCGGAGACAGTTCCTCTGGACCAGCGGAAGCAACATAGTGTTTGAGCAAAGACATATGAAAAACATTGTGAACACGAAGGGAGTCAGGTAAACACAATTCAAACGACACCGGATTGATCACCTTGGTGATCCTGTATGGACCAATAAAGCGAGGCGCAAACTTATAGGATGGTACCTTCATGCGTAGATTTTTAGTTGACAACCATACCATGTCCCCCACCTTGAAATTCACACCCTTAGAACGTTTCTTATCGGCCTTAGTTTTTTGAATTCTTTGGGCTTTTTCCAGGTTCGACTGAACCTGTGCCCAAACTGTGCACAGTTCCTGAGAGAGAGCATTGGCCTCTGGGACCGCCGAAACAGCTGGAGAAAAGGAGCCAAAGCGCGGATGAAACCCCATGTTGCAGAAAAACGGCGATACCCCAGAAGACGAATTCACACGGTTATTAATTGCGAACTCGGCCAGAGACAGGAATCTGGCCCACATATGCTGGTTATCTGCAACATAACATCTGAGATACTGCTCAACGGACTGATTAAGACGTTCGGTTTGCCCATTGGTCTCCGGATGAAAGGCCGACGAAAAAGACAAAGATACTTCAATCCTCTTACAGAAAGCTCTCCAGAATTTAGACACAAACTGCACCCCCCTGTCCGAAACAATATTCTCAGGAATACCATGCAGTTTAACTATGTGGTCTAAAAAGACGGACGCCAAAACCTTAGCAGAAGGTAACTTACCCAACGGAATAAAATGACACATCTTGCTAAATCTGTCAACCACAACCAAAATCACCGTTTTACCCTCAGAACAAGGTAAATCCGTGATAAAGTCCATGGACAAATGCGACCATGGTCTGCTAGGTATGGGTAATGGACAAAGCTCGCCCATAGGTCGTGTCTTGGGATTCTTGGACCTGGCACAAGTATTACATGCAGTTACGAAAGCCTGAACATCCCTGGAAATCGATGGCCACCAATACTGCCTAGAGACTAACTCCCTGGTGGCATTGATCCCAGGATGTCCACATAATACAGAGTTATGGCACTCACCCAGCAGTCGCAAACGCAAATGAGCCGGCACAAACAATTTGTCATTGGGGGTACCAGTGGGAGCGAGATGTTGTGCTGTCGAAATCTCAGATGCCAGATCAGACGAGGTAGCGGCTACGATGATGTCAGCCGGCAAGATGGGCTCAGGAAGGACGTCAGGAGGCTGATATGCCTGAAAACTCCGGGATAGAGCGTCAGCCTTAATGTTCTTGCTTCCTGGTCTAAAGGTAACACAAAAATCAAAACGAGTAAAAAACAAAGCCCACCTCGCCTGTCTGGGATTCAAACGCTTAGCAGACTCTAGAAACATAAGGTTTTTATGATCCGTGAGGACCACAATGCGATGTAATGCCCCCTCCAGGAAGTGACGCCATTCCTCAAATGCCCACTTAATGGCCAATAACTCCCTATTCCCGATATCGTAGTTCCTCTCAGCAGACGAAAACTTGCGGGAAAAAAAAGCACATGGCTTAAGGTTAGTTAGGGTGGAGGATCCCTGGGACAACACTGCCCCTACCCCATCCTCAGATGCATCCACCTCAACTATAAAGGGCTCATTCTGGTCAGGCTGGATTAACACAGGGGCATTAGTAAAACATTGCTTTAGCTTCTCAAAGGCTTCAATAGCTGCAGAGGGCCAATTAACTAGATCCGCTCCCTTGCGAGTCAGATCTGTAATTGGTTTGACCACCAATGAAAAATTTTTAATAAATTTGCGATAGAAGTTCGCAAACCCTAAAAATCGTTGGAGCGCCTTAAGGGAGGAAGGTCGCACCCAATCGAGGATGGCCTGCACCTTAACTGGGTCCATTTTGCAAGAGCAAGGGGTCAAAATGTATCCTAAAAAGGCCACCTCCTGAACGCCAAAGATACACTTCTCCCCTTTGACAAATAGTTTATTCTCACGTAACACCTCTAACACCTGTCTGGTATGAGAAACGTGAGATTCCCAATCCGCAGAAAAAATAAGGATGTCATCAATGTAGACAATCATGAACCTCCCAATAAAAGGTCTAAAAATGTCATTGACAAAATTCTGGAACACAGCGGGTGCATTGCTTAGCCCAAAGGGCATTACTAAATACTCATAGTGACCCTCCGGGGTATTGAAGGCCGTCTTCCATTCATCCCCCTCCCTGATTCTAATCAGGTTATAAGCTCCCTTTAAATCCAGTTTAGAGAACCAGCAGGCGCCTTGAATCTGGTTTAGTAAATCTGGGATAAGGGGCAGCGGATACCTGTTCTTGACCGTGACCTTGTTAAGTTCCCTGTAATCAATACAGGGCCTCAATCCTCCATCCTTCTTACCCACAAAGAAAAATCCGGCCCCCATGGGGGAAACTGAAGGCCGGATATGACCCTTGGCCAGACTCTCCTTAAGATAATCCCTCATGGATTGCCGCTCAGGAGTGGAGAGATTGTAAATACGGCCCTTAGGATACTTGGAACCCTCAATAATATCAATAGCACAATCATAATGCCTGTGAGGAGGGAGGAACTCAGCCTCGGACATGGAGAATACGTCCTGAAAATCTCTGATATATCCAGGCAGGATCAGAGACTCAGTAGTACCTCCTAACTGCAAAATTGATTTGCAACATTTGGAACAATCACCTCCCCATTTCTCTAATTCACCTGCAGGCCAGTTGATCACGGGGTTGTGGTCCTGTAACCATGGCAGACCTAAGACAAGGTCAGCAGGTAAATCCCTTAGGACAAGGAAGGAACAGGTCTCAGTATGGGCAATTCCCACCGTTAGGGACACCTCGGGCGTACAAAATTCCACTCGCCCATTCTTCAATGGGGTGGAATCTAAGGCAATGATTTGAATTACCTCCCTTAGAGGAACTAGCGGAATACCAACAGTTTGTACGAAATCAAAATTAATAAAATTAACGGCAGAACCTGAATCAACAAATGCTTGACCCTCCCCCTTAATTTGACCATAAGTAACAGAAATAGGAAGCAAAATTTTCCTTCTTACCACCGTCGGAGTTACCTTGCTTCCCACCGGAGATCTCCTAGAAGGTGGAAGTTTGGGACACTGCTGGAGCCAGTGGTTCATCTCCCCGCAGTAAAAACAGGCTCCCTTTCGGCGTCTTTGGTCCCTTATGGTCCCCCCTAACTGCATGGGTTCCTCCGGAATTCTGGCAGGCGATGGACTCGGAAGAGGAATCTCAGGAAAAACGGCCACCTGAGGAATGCTAGAACGTTCTCTCCGCCTCTCTCTCACCCGTCGGTCTAGTTTAATGGCCAAGGTCATAGTCGCCTCTAAGGAGTCAGGAGTGGGATAACATACCAGAAGGTCTTTTAGTTGGTCAGACAGCCCCACCCGGAATTGACTTCTTAAGGCTGGGTCATTCCATCCAGAAGAGACACACCACTTCCTAAACTCCGCGCAATAGTCCTCTACTGGACGGTTACCCTGCCGAATGTCCCTGAGTTGAGACTCGGCCACAGCGGTCAAGTCAGGCTCCTCATACAATAGGCCTAAGGCCAGAAAAAACGCGTCCACAGTCAGCAAACTTGGGGAGTCAGGGGGTAACGAAAAGGCCCACTCCTGCGGATCACCCTGCAGCAAGGAAATAATTATTCCCACCCGCTGCTGCTCGGAACCCGAGGAGTGGGGGCGTAGGCGGAAATATAATTTTATACTTTCCTTAAAGGAGCGGAAGGTCTTCCGGTCTCCCGAAAACCGGTCCGGTAGCTTAACATGGGGCTCCACGATAGGGTTAGATGTGGAGGGACCCATTACTGGAGCGGATTGAAGCTGCTCCTGCTGTTGGAGCCTCTCGGCCAGATCCTGGATAGCTTGAGCCATTCCTTGCACCTGGTCCGTGAGGGCCCGCAACTGCTCCATGAGATAAGGCCTGTGATTCTGTCACGCGGGGGAGACAAGGGTAGGTGAGCCCTGTACTGCACCCCTCCGTCTCTCCCTGCCTACTTGCCTCAGTCGGCCCTAGGCGGCCGCGGACAACCACGAAGGCGGACCCTACACTGGATAAGTGCGCAGGAAGGGAAAGGGAACAAAGGGACGGACAAACACAGACAGAACAAACACGCAGGTGGAAGGTCAACAAGCCGGGTCAAACACAGGAGGTAACGTCAATGCCAGGGGGTGAAACGAGAGAGAGGTCAAGTCCAAAATCCGAAGTTCAAAATCCAAGCTAATCCAAAAGGTCGCACGAGCACTGATCAAAGGAGACTAATCACAGGCAATTTGAGAGGGCAGCTAGCCTGCTTTAAAAAGCCCTCCAATGGATCATGTGACGGGGCCAGCGTCACATGACCTCATTTGCATAATGAGTGCTGGCCAAACGTGACCAGCGCTCAATTATGCTAACAGTCTGGTCATGTGGCGTGGCCAGCGCCACATGACCCAGTAAATACAATATACAATAACTCTGAGCGCTGGCTTGCCGGGCCAGCGCTCAGCACCACCCACTGCTCGTGTCTAGGGGGGCGGGGACGCCGGGCACACAGCATCCGGAAGCCCGCCCGACGTTCCCCGCCTCTCGTTGCTATGGAGACGAGGACGCCTGTCGCGTCCTCGCTCCGTGGATACGGAGGTCCGGCGGCGCTGCAAGCGGGGAGCGCGCCGCCGGCCTCCCGTGACAATATTATAACTATTCAATGAATTATGTTATTCAATGAAAACTATCTATATAGCGCCACCCGCTGTTTGCTCTTTTTACAATTTCTCTGTCCTGTTCACTGAGACAGAAGCACATGCTCAGTTTCATTCTTCAACTACCTCCAGCTGAAGCAGAAAGGATACA
This sequence comes from Rhinella marina, assembly GCA_900303285.1. NCBI lineage: Eukaryota > Metazoa > Chordata > Amphibia > Anura > Bufonidae > Rhinella > Rhinella marina. The sequence goes on along the minus strand of ONZH01006910.1, from coordinate 43,364 downwards.
CCCCTGAAAAAGGACATGCCCCCTGTTCTGCCAGCACAAATATAATAGCAGAACAATTAGAGTAATTAATGGGGAGATTTCTAGTTCCGTGTGAAACACAGGGATGGTTCACGCTATGTTTGCTTGTTTTCTGGGATTTATATATTAATGGCCTATCCTCATTATATGTCATCAATGTCTGATCTGTGGCGGTCCAACTGCTGTTATTTTTTGTTAATGTAATTTATTGTTTTACACTTTGTGCCTAAAGTCACATAAGTCACATAAAGTCATATAAGACATTTTACCATTACGGTACATTTTTATTGCTGTTTTTTTTTATACCTGGCCTCTGACATAATAGGCCCAGCGTGGGGGGGGGAGGTCAGCTTTGAACAGATGTGTATTATTCTTTCTTATCTCATTAATTTTCCTCCTATTAGGGAAGACTATTACCGTTTTATTATTTGCTGTAACTTAAACATAAAATTTAGCCTCCTAAATTAAGTATCATAGCTCACTATACAATGAAGGAACCCCACAGGCTACAAATCAATACTTAAGGTTAGTTCACAAAAAGCAAAACAAGCCATCCATATATTGTGTGCTCTACATCTATTATGCATTACTTGTTTCTTATAATCCTGGAAATACAATTTTCATTCCACAGAGAAACTTCTCTGATACATGAATACAAATATATTTTATATAATAATTGCATTTTGACCTACATGATACATCTATTGCAATACATTATAGCTATACAATATCTATTAAATGTTAATTCAATGCTGTTATTAGAATAAGTGGTGTATATAGGAAAACTACTATTAACATGATAAAAAACGTTTCAATTATGGCAAACTGACCCTTAGAATGAGGGTAAAATTACAACTTGTATTTTTATTTATTTATTTTTTTGCTAGTAAGAAAAAAATAAGAAAAAGTCAGAAAAAATAAAAAATATGAAATGGAACATAAACCACATTACTAAGTAATGTCATGATGTGTCCTCAAACCCTGAATATCATTTGTAATGGTCTCCTATACAAGTTCACAGGTGAATAATGGCAACTGCTGACTGGGACCTGAGTGCACAAAAAAACAACAGTGAATGTGTTGAACAGTAAAATACTATAGTTTTTCATATTAATTTAGATCTACAGTAATATGGTTTCTCTATAAGATATTATCTGACATATCCAATATCTTGAGTAATACATATAGCAAAAACCATGCTTACCACAAGAAAATAGAATTCTTGAAATTCAATTCAAGTCTGAGTTATCCAAATCTGATTCAATTTGGGCCTGAATATAACTCTACCCAATCAAAAGTGCTCTCATTCCCTAGAAAAGTATCTCTCTTGCTTTCTCCCGGCCTTGATTTTCCTGAGTCGAATAATACAAAACATTTGGGTTTGGTAGAATCACAACTTTCCAAATCGTCTCACCTCTACTAATAAAATTCTCTCTTAGAAGGTATCCTGGGTGAAACAAGTGAACCCTAAATTCCATCCCAACTTCTGTCCCTGCCTACTTGCACAACCAACCTAAGTGGCGGACCATAACTGGTCGACAGTCCCTACTTATTTACGTGCTGGGGCTTACCAGCAGGGGGAAAGAGCAATAAACAAAGTGACAGACAGGCACACAAATACTGAGAAAGACCCAGAATCAATGTATTCAGAGCTAAACATACCAGATCAAAACCAAGAGAGAACAATTAAGCCAAATCAGAATCCAAGAATCAGGGTCAAGAGGACAGTTTAAGTCAGAAGTCAGGAGGTCAGAACAATCCACAATCCAAAGCACTGGCGAGGTATATAGAACCCCACACTTCCTGGTCACATGATGCACTGCCTGTTCACATGACACGCTTGGCATCACGTAACCTATAACATCAGAACATCTGACATGGGAGATCAGACTGTTTTCCTGGGAAACGGATGCCGGTACATAGGAAATCATATCTGCCAGTGCTGATAGTGACAGAGAATTGTTTTCTGGAATGGGTTTCTTGCTCTAAAAGTCTAAATAAATTTATTTTTCAAAAACATTTTATTAGATGAAAGTATTTGTATCATGCATTTTCATGTGCAATTAAAACAAGGTGTTAGTTGCTTTAGTTAAGAGAACAAGATATGACTACAGTAGCTCAGTAGACAGTATCACACTGTATACAAAAACATATAATAGCTTCATAGACCGTATCATACCTAATAGGATTAGATACAAAGCTCAGCAGAACAAAATTAGATACAGCATCTCAGCAGACAATATCATAGAAGGTATGATTAGAAACACAGGCCAACTGACAGTATCACATGTGATAGGATTAGATACACAGTTTAGCAGACAGTATCACACATGATAGGATTAGATACGCCGTTTAGCAGACACTGACACCCAGAATAGGATTAGATACACAGCTCTGCAGACAGTATCACACATGATAGGTTTAGATACACAGCTTATCAGACAGTATCACACAGGATAGGATTAGATACACAGCTCAGCAGACAGTATCACACATGATAGGATTAGATACCCAGTTTAGCAGACACTGTCACCCAGAATAGGATTAGATACACAGCTCTGCAGACAGTATCACAAATGATGGGATACATAGCTCAGTAGATAATCAATAGCTATTTTAAATGTCATGCAAAAATTGAGGCATATACTGACACCCAATGTGGCTGAATTGTATTATGTACATTTGTAACATGTAATGGGACTGTTAAAAGTGAATAATAATCTCTGCATAAAACTATGGTTGGTGTGTGTTATTTTGCATATAACAAATATAATACTAGACTAGCACTGTATACTGACAACAAGTGTATCTAAATCATAGTATACGGCATATAGAATTGTGCTGAACAATGGCACAGGTCAAAATATATGGTAATCATTGCACATTAAAAAAAAAAAAGGAGCATCCCTTGGAGGGATTTGTTTAATGTATACAATATATTTTTTTATATATGTTAAATGTAAGACAAACACTTGAAGTGAATACCTTAAGTTCAGGTATTAGCTAGTAACACCATGTGCCACCTGCTGTCTGAACATTGTATAGCTAGTAACACCATGCGCCAGCTGGTGTCTGAAGGTTGTATTGCAATTTATCCAATTTAGATATAACGTCAGTTAGTGACACACATCTCAGGACATGTTGAGATAAGTGATCAGTTAAATGTGGACACATCTGTATATATCGTATTTTTCACTCCATAAGATGCATTTTCTCCCCCAAAAGTGGGGGAAAATGTCCCTGCATCTTATGGGGTGAATACCAATAAGTGCTTCCATTATGGAAGCACTCATTAGTACCAGAGGACAGGGAAGCAGTTAAAGGGGTTATCCCACGAATAATGTAAAAAATGAAAATCAGACATCTTATAGTACATGAGAGCCTCTTTCTAACAAAGCTAGAACCAGCCCTGTACCTCACATGGATCCAGTGATCTCTACATTCATTGCTCTGCTATATTCATATCAAGCCAGACAGCTAAAGGGGAGTGTCTTTTCTGCTGGAGCTAAGGAGGTGTGTCTCAGCTCTACCTATCACAGCAGGAGGCGTGTCCATGCTCTCCCTATCACAGCTCAGGAGGCAGTTAAAAGTTGAAACTGAGCATGTGCGGCCTGCTCAGTGAGTAGGTCAAAGAAATAAGAAATTAAGTGGTCCTATACAGATACATTTTATTGATTAACTCTGTACCTATATAAAATTTTTAATGACATGCAATTACAAAAGTATTCAGATCCTGGTGCTGGTTTGAAAACTGTAGAATATTTTTCGTGGGACAACCCCTTTAAGGCTCTGTACTCACTGCTTCCTGGTCCTCAGCTGTCGGCTGTGCTGTTGCTGTGCACAGAGTGAGGGCGCTCTGTGACCTCACCCTTTGTGCATCAGTTCACAGCACAGCCGGCGGCAGGAGGAGTGCTGGAGGTGAGCAGCAACGGTGTCTGGAGCAGGAGAGGTAAGTTTTTGTTTATTTTATGTGCTGTGTGGCATGGGGGCTTATGACAGGCAAGGGACTCTTATCTAAGGTCTGATTTGAGGTCATTCACATTGGGGTTTGAGCTGAGGTCTGATTTGGCTTCTGATCTGAGGTCTTATTTGGGTCTTATTAACATTGGGAGTCTAATTGGGCCTGTCAGCTGGGGTCTTATTAGCATTGGGGGTCTGACCTGAGGTCTAATGAAAAATATTTTTTTTCTTATTGTCCTCCTCTAAAACCTTGCTGTGTCTTATAGAGCAAAAACTACGGTAGTTAATTTATCCTTTTTGTGATGTGGTGTTAATCAAGTGCACTCACTGTATTCAATAAAAAATCAAGGTTTAGGGCAATTTTGCGGAATAGATGTGGCCCCACACCTCCGTGCCGCAGAATGGGCAGCCATGCCTCAGAGTGGGCCGCCTCCGTGCCGTGGCTCCGAAAAAAAAAATAGAACATGTCCTATGCTTGTCCGCAGTAGCAGACAAGAATAGGAATTTTCACTCAGAATATGTTTTTTCTCTCAGATACATTTAATACAGTCCAGTGAAAAATTGTGTGGTGTTCGGTACACTATCCACAGTCTATAGAGTACATTTTTGGCCTCAGATAGTAATTCTACAGTCTACTGAAAACGGTTTTGGCCTCAGATATTAATTCTACAGTTTAGTGAATACACAAAATGAACCCCAGGGCTAAGGGTCGAGGATGAGGACATTGGCGTCCAAGTGATGTAGGGGGCAGAGGCTGTGGTCCTGGACAGGGTGACACAGTACCTGCTGATGAGGGAGCAGTGGAACGCCGCAGAGGTTCGCTCCCTAGCTTCATCTCGCAACTTACAGGGTCACGTGGTACAGCACTATTGAAACCAGAACAGTGCGAACAGGTGATGATGTGGATAGCGCATAATGTGTCCAGTAATTTATCCACCACCCAGTCTTCCACGCAGTCCACCCACGCTCCTCCAGCTCAACCTCCTTCCCCCCATCCTGGCCCCCCCATGGAAAATAGGAATTCAGATCCGGCATTCTCCCAGGAACTCTTTTCAGGACCCTTCCCAGAGTCACAAACCACTGCTCAGCAGCAACCCAAATGCCCAAAATTTCAAACTTTCGCAGTTTGTGGGTGATGAGAGTGTGGACTTGTGCAAGTGTGTGTGCAAGTAGTGTGTAAAGAGGTGTCAGATGATGATGAGATACGGTTGTCAGACAGTGACGTTGTTGTCAGGGCAGGAAGTCCGAGGGGGGAGAAGAGTGAGGAATCGGAGGAAGAGCTGGTGGATGATGAGGTGACTGACCCGAGCTGGGTTGGTAAGCCTAGTCAAGACAGTGCTTCTGAGGGGGAGGCAAGTGCAGCACCAGAACAGGTTGGAGGAGGCAGTGGGGTGGCCAGAGGGAGAAGCAGGGCCAGAGCAAGTAGATCAGCAACTGTTTCACGAAGTGAAGCTCCCGTGCCGAGGCCTAGATGTTCGCAAGTCTGGAGGTTCTTTAAAGAAAGTGAGGATGACCGACGGACTGTGGTGTGCAACCTGTGCCACACCAGGATCAGCAGGGGAGCCACCACTACCAGCATGCGCAGGCATATGAGTGCTAAACACCCGACTCAATGGAACCAAGGCCGTTTACCTCCTGCGGGTCACACCGCTGCTCCTTCCTCTGTGTCACATGCTGGCTCTGTGAGTCAACCCCCCGCCCAGGACCCCGGCATGAGCGCCTCCCGCCCTACAACCACCCCTTCACCTCCACGATCCTCCACACCCTACACCAATGTGTCCCAGCGCAGCGTTAAGCTGTCTTTGCATCAGACATTGAAGCGCAAGCGCAAACACAAATACAATTCCACCGACCCACATGCATAAGCCCTAAACGTCCACATTTTCAAAATGCTGAGCCTGGAGATGCTGCGCTATAGACTGGTAGAGACTGAGGCTTTCCGCAACCGGATGGCGGTGGCTGTCCCTCGGTACTTGGTCCACAGCCGCCACTATTTTTCCCGATGTGCCATCCCAGCCCTACACCAGAACGTGTCAGAGAACATCATCTGAGCCCTGACCAACACGGTTACTGAGAAGGTCCACCTAACCACGGACACGTGGACAAGTGCTGGCGGGCAGGGACACTATATCTCCCTGACGGCACATTGGGTTAACTTGGTGAAGGCTAGGACCGAGTCTTACCCTGGGGCCGCTCATCTACTGCCCACACCGAGGATTGCGGGGCCTACCTCGGTCACGGATTCTCAGACTTATTATGCCTCTTCCTCCAACCCCTCCTCCTCCTCCTCCTACTCTCAATTACAATCCGTGAGAACTGCACCTTCAGTCGGTAGCTCTAGGTGCAGCAGCACTGCCGTGGGTAAGCGCCAACAGGCGGTGCTGAAACTGCTGAGCTTAGGTGACAAGAGGCACACCACCCAAGAGCTGTTACAGGGCATCACGGCGCAGACCGATCTTTGGCTGGCGCCGCTGAACCTCAAACCAGGCATGGTTGTGTGTGACAACGGGCGTAACCTGGTGGCGTCTCTGCAACTCGGCAGACTCACACATGTGCCATTATACACCAATACTATTTCCCAAAGTAACAATAACACATATAAACACTGCATATAAAACCTGCCTGGCCCACGTGTTCAATCTGGTGGTTCAGCGGTTCCTCAAGACCTACCCCAATTTGTCTGATTTGCTCACCAAGGTGCGACGCATCTGTGCGCATTTCCGCAAGTCAACCACAGATGCTGCCACTCTCAGGCAGTGCAACGGCGCTTACAACTGACAGCTCACCGACTGTTGTGCAACGTGCCCACACAATGGAATTCCACATTACACATGTTAGCCAGGGTTTACGAGCAGCGCAGAGCGATTGTAGACTGCCAGATGACAACTTCCACGAGAACTGGTAGTCAGGTTAGTCAGCTTCCTCAAGTCTACAATGAGGAGTGAACGTGGATGTCTGATATCTGTCAGGTGTTAAGCAACTTTGAGGAGTCAACACAGATGGTCAGTGGCGATGCCGCCATTATCAGCGTCACCATCCCGCTGCTTTGTCTGCTGAAAAACTCACTGCTCAGCATGAAGTCAGAGGCCTTACGCTTGTCACAGGAGATGGGGGAAGAAGATATGTTGCTTGACAGCAAGACCACCCTCAGGTCTGTTTCTCAGCGCGTATTGGAAGGGGGGAGGATTAGGAGGAAGAGGAGGAGACTGTTGGCGAGATTGAAGAGGGTACCTATGCTCATTCCATCTTATCTGTTGAGCGTGTATGGGCTGAAGAGGAGGAGTTGGAGGAGGAGGAAATGGAGAGTCAGCCTATTGAGGAGAGGGAATTCTTGCGTATTGGGACTCTGGGGCACATGGCTGACTTCATGTTAGGCTGTCTTTCCCGTGACCCTCGTGTTAGAAGCATTTTTGCCAACACCGATTACTGGGTGTTCACCCTCCTGGACCCCCGGTACAAGCAGAACTTTTCCACTCTCATTCCTGTAGAGGAAAGGAGTATGAGAGTGAATCAATATCAACAGGCCCTGGTGCACAAGCTGAAACTATCCTTCCCATCCTTCCCATCTGAGTGGACGTAGTTCTGTGGCCAACTAGCGGGGGAGAGGAGGTGAGTAGGCAGCTTGTCAAGCACTGGCAGGGGAACACTCTCCAAGGCCTTTGCCAGTTTTATGTCACCCCAGCAAGACTATGTCACCCGTCCCCAGTGTAGGCAGAGTAGAGGGGAGCTGTTCAGAAAGATGGTGAGGGAGTACCTAGCTGACCATACCAACGTCCTGCGTGATCACTCTGCTCCATACAACTACTGGGTTGCAAAGCTGGACACGTGGCCTGAACTGTGCGCCTTGGAGTTGCTGGCCTGTCCTGCCGTTAGTGTGTTGTCAGAGCGTGTCTTCAGTGCAGCTGGTGGCATCATCACTGATAAGCGTACACGCCTGTCAACTGACAGCGCTGACAGGCTGATGATTATTGAAATGAATAATGCCTGGATTTCACCGGAATTCAAATCTCCACCAGGGGAAAGAAGCTCAACATAAAGATTCTTTATGTATCCTCTCCTCTACTCCTCCTCCTTCTCTTCGCACACAAACGCTGAGCCAACAGGCAATTTTTCTGAGGGCCAACTGGCTCTCTTTACAAACAATGTTTATGGAGGACCACCTACAGGCCCTCTCTCCAATAATTTTTTTAGAAGCGTCAACTACAGAGGCTCAAAAAACAATTTTTCAGGAGGGTCAACTACAGACACTCAAAAACAATTTTTCTGGAGGGTCAACTTCAGACACTCCAAAACAAATTTTTGGGAGGCTCACCTACAGCCATTTGACTGCAATCTCAGTCTGACCAAGGCATTGGTGGTGTCACCACCAGGCTGTGTCAGGGTAAATTTTTGGGCGGCTCACCTGCTACCTCAAGTAACTTAGTCAATTGGGGGTGTCACCGCCATGCTGTGTCAGGGTAAAATTTTATGTGCTTCACCTGCTACCTCAGTGTATCTTGGTCACTCTGGGTTCACCGCCATACTGTGTCAGGGTACATTTTTGGGTGGCTCACCTGCTACCTCAACTAACTTGGTCACTTGTTGGTGTCACCACTAGACTGCGGCTACTGTGCCGCACACTACATAATTGTTCACTGGACTGTAGTATATATAACTGAGAGAAAAAACGAAGTCTTTAGACTGCTGCTATTTTACCGCAAACCACTCAATTTTTTACTGGACTGTAGTATATATAACTGAGAAAAAAAACGTATTTTCTAGACTGAGGCTACTGTACAGCACACGACAGAATTGTTCACTGCACTGTAGTGTATATATAGCCGAGAGAAAAAACTTAGTCTTTAAATGGTGGCTATTGTACCGCAAACCACTCAATTTTTCACTAGACTGTAGTATATATAACTGAGAGAAAAACGTATTTTCTAGACTCCGGCTAGTGTACCACACACAACAGAATTGTTCACTGCGCTGTAGTATTTAAAACTGAGAGAAAAAACGTAGTCTTAAGACTGCGGCTATTTTACCGCAAACCACTCATTTTTTCACTGGACTGTAGTATATATAACTGAGAGAAAAAACGTATTTTGTAGACACCGGCTAGTGTACCGCACACGACAGAATTGTTTACTGCACTGTAGTGTATATATAAATGAGAGAAAAAAAATGTAGTCTTTAAATGGTGGCTATTGTACCGCAAACCACTCAATTTTTAACTAGACTGTAGTATATATAACTGAGAGAAAAAACGTATTTTCTAGACTCCGGCTAGTGTACCGCACACAACAGAATTTTTCACTGCACTGTAGTATATAAAACTGAGAGAAAAAACGTCTTTAGACTGCGGCTATTTTACCGCAAACCACTCAATTTTTCACTGGACTGTAGTATATATAACTGAGAGATAAAACGTATTTTCTAGACTGACGCTACTGTACAGCACACGACAGAATTGTTCACTGCACTGTAGTGTATAAATAAATTAGAGAAAAAATGTAGTCTTTAAATGGCGGCTATTGTACCGCAAAACACTCAATTTTTCACTGGACTGTAGTATATATAACTGAGAGAAAAAAACGTATTTTCTAGACTGACGCTACTGTACAGCACACGACAGAATTGTTCACTGCACTGTAGTGTATATATAACTGAGAGAAAAAACATAGTCTTTAAATGGCGGCTATTGTACCACAAACCACTCAATTTTTCACTGGACTGTAGTATATATAACTGAGAGAAAAAAACGTATTTTGTAGACTCCGGCTAGTGTACCGCACACGACAGAATTGTTTACTGCACTGTAGTGTATATATAAATGAGAGAAAAAATGTAGTCTTTAAATGGCGGCTATTGTACCGCAAACCACTCAATTTTTCACTGGACTGTAGTATATATAACTGAGAGAAAAACGTATTTTCTAGACTGATGCTACTGTACCGCACATGACAGAATTGTTCACTGCACTGTAGTATATATAACTGAGAAAAAAAACATAGTCTTTAGACTGTGGCTATTTTACCACAAACCACTCAATTTTTCCTTGGACTGTAGTATATATAACTGAGAGAAAAAACGTAGTCTTTAAAAGGCGGCTATTGTACCGCAAACCACTCAATTTGTCACTTGACTGTAGTATATATAACTGAGAGAAAAAACGTATTTTTTTGACTCCGGCTAGTGTACCGCACACAACAGAATTATTCACTGCACTGTAGTATATATAACTGAGAGAAAAACGTAGTCTTTAAATGGCGGCTATTGTACCGCAAACCACTCAATTTATCACTGGACTGTAGTATATATAACTGAGAGACGTATTCCCTAGACTGACGCTACTGTACAGCACACTACATAATTTCTCACTGGACTGTAGTATGTATAAATGAGAGAAAAAACGTATTCCCTAGACTGCACTACAGATCCCAGCAAGTCAAGGTACAGCAGCAGCAGAAAAAATGAGTACTGAGAGGACTTTGGGAAATTTCTTTGGGGTCTGTGTGGACCACGTGCTGTCCCCTATCTGCCACCAGTCGCTGTGCACAGTGTGCAGCCAAGATGGCGGTAGCTGCACTACAAGTCCTAGCCAGCAGCCAGGAGGAGACCAAAAAAAAAAGGTGCTTGTAGCCCTTAAAAGGGCTGTTGGGTTCTTTGAGGATGATTCCTGCCTAACCAACATCTAAATTGAGGCCCTAGCACTCTCCCTGACAGACAGCAGCTCTATCCCTAATCTCATGCAGGCGGCGTCTGAGGCAAGCAGCGCAAGACCAGATTCTTATATTCCCAGGTCATCTGATCTGGCCAGCCAATCCCTGCTATCGACTTGTAGGGGTCCCACGTGATGCTAGGAGGTACCAAAGACTCTCCTACATGTTGATTGGCTGAGAAAAGGGCGCCTAACATGCAGGAAGAGGAAGATGCCATTTTCTCGGGTATCGCGATATGCTCGTTTGAGTATCGAGCATGTACAAATACCCTAATGCTCAAACGAGCACCAAGTTCGGACGAGCATGTTCGCTTATCTCTATTGCTAGCTCATTTATGAGACAGACGATTTGTACTTTTCTACTTTAACATGTAACAGAGAGTTAAGAAAATTAGTTAACTATATTACATTGTTAAAGGAATTTTCTTATGTATCTCTTTTAATTCTTAAATATGCCTTTTAACCTCTTAATGATCAGGCTTGAACAGGTCTTAATGACCAGACACTTTTTTATGATTTAGAGCATGTGGTGATTTAAGGTTTGTAACTTTATTTGCTGAACTAGCAAAATAATTTTCGTAATATTTTTTATGTGACAAATTGGGCATTTTATTATTTATTAATGTTTTTAGCATTTTTTTAAATGTATTTATATTATATTAACTTATTTTGGGGGAACACTGTGCAGATTTGTTTAAACTATAGTTCTTTATTCATTAAAAGGATTATGCAGGGGTTATATTGATGACCTAGCTCATCAATATCAGATCGCTGGGGGTCCAACATTTGGCACCCTGTGCCAATCATCTGCTTGAATAAGAAGTGGATGGAGGAAGTACTTGTAATCTCACTGTGCTGCCCCTGCAAGGGAGACGACAGGTAGTGTAATGTAGAGGAAGCAGACCTCGCATGGAGTGCTACCTCCTCTTCAAACAGCTGATCGACACTCGGTTGTTAGACCTCCTCAGATCTGATAATTATGACCTATCCTTAGGAAAGGTCATCAATATTAAATCTCTGCACAACCCTTTTAAATATGCAAACTGACACCAAAATAAATTATTTAAAAAGTTCCCTATTTTGGGTAGGTCATTATGATATACTGTATAATATGTATAGTTTTGTGGGCAATTAAGGTAACTGTTTTGGCTGGCGTGGGCTTTTTTTAATTACTTTTTTCTTGTATTTGTAATTTATATTTTTTTTTACCAAAATAAATAATTTAATAAGTTCCTTATTTTGGGTAGGGAATTCTGATATACTGTATAACATGTATACATTGTATGCATGGGGAGACTAAGATGACTGTTTTGGCTAGCGTGGGCTTTTTTAAATTACTTTTTTCTTCTATTTGTAATTTATATATTTTTTTAAACTTATTTTTATACATTTTTGGTACATATGTCCCCCAGAAGGCCATTAAAAGACCTCTAGGACACTTTTTTTTTTATTTTGCACTTCTCCACTGTAAATGGGGCATCTAAAGGAGCATCACGTGTGGGCATGGCACACAGGCTGCTAAGAAACAGCAGTTCTCTTCTGCCTGAGACACCCGGAGTTCACGTGACTACAGGGTCCAAAAGAGGATTCAGCATAGCTGCTATGCACTGAGAAAAAGGAGTAATATATCACTTCTGTCTTCTCTTCAGGGTCCCTGGATGTCACTGTCATATGGGGACATGACCTTCTCCTGCTAGATAGCAGGGTCAGGAGCTTTGATCCCTCACTGTACATGTAGAGTTCTCCGGATTAAAGTTCAGCATCGAGCGCTGTACATTTACGGTGCTTGATAATAATGAGGTTAATGTGAACTAGTCTGGACTAAGCAAAAAATACTATGAGAACTGTGGTTAATTACTGGTGGTTCATATATCAGGATCATTCTGCATCATCCTAAATTCTACTGTGCAGCATGTAGCCAGTTGTGGGTGATACTATCTCGATGTAAAGTGGAAGCAATATTATAGTCACTTGAGATGAGTGAACATGCTCGTCCGAGCTTGGTGCTCGTTCGAGCATTAGGGTACTCGTATGTACTCGATACTCAGACGAGCATCTTACGATACTCGAGGAAATGGCATCTTCCTCTTCCTGCATGTTTGGCGCCTATTACTCAGCCAATCAACATGCAGGAGAGTCTTTGGTACCGCCTAGCATCACGTGGAACCCCTACAAGTCAATAGCAGGGATTGGCTGGCCAGATCAGATGACCTGGGAATATAAGAATCTGGTCCCGCGCTGCTCGCCTCAGACGCCGCCTGGATGAGATTAGGGATAGACCTGCTGTCTGTCAGGGAGAGTGTTAGGGCCTCAATTTAGATTTTAGTTAGGCAGGAATCATCCAACCAAGAACCCAACAGCCCTTCTAAGGGCTACAACCATTTTTTTTTGGTCTCCTCCTGGCTGCTGGCTGGGACTTGTAGTGAAGCTACCGCCATCTTGGCTGCACACTGTGCACAGCGACTAGTGACAGATAGGGGACAGCACGTGGTCCACACAGACCCCAAAGAAATTGCCTAAAATCCTCTCAGTACTCATTTTTGCTGCTGCTGTACCTTGGCTTGCTGAAATCTGTAGTGCAGTCTAGGGAATACGTTTTTCTCTCAGTTATATATACTACAGTGCAGTGAACAATTCTGTGGTGTGCGGTACAGTAGTTGCAGTCTAGAAAATATGTTTTTTCTCTCAGTTATATATACTACAGTGCAGTAAACAATTCTGTGGTGTGCGGTACAGTCTAGACAATACGTTTTTTCTCTCAGTTATATATACTACAGTCCAGTTAAAAGTTCTGTGGTGTGCGGTACACTAGCCGCAGTCTAGAGAGTATGTTTTTTCTCTCAGTTATACATACTACAATGCAGTGAAAAATTCTGTGGTGTGCGGTACAGTAGCCATAGTCTAGAAAATACGTTTTTTTTCTCAGTTATATATACTACAGTGCAGTGAACAATTCTGTGGTGTGTGGTACAGTAGTCGCAGTCTAGAAAATGCATTTTTTCTCTCAGTTATATATACTACAGTGCGGTGAAAAATTGTGTGGTGTGCGGTACAGTAGCCGCAGTCTAAAGAGTATGTTTTTTCTCTCAGTTATATATACTACAGTGCAGTGAACAATTCTGTGGTGTGCGGTACAGTAGCCTCAGTCAAGAAAATATGTTTTTTCTCTCAGTTATATATACTACAGTGCAGTAAACAATTCTGTGGTGTGAGGTACAGTAGCCACAGTCTAGACAATACGTTTTTTCTCTCAGTTATATATTTTACAGTTCAGTTAAAACTTCTGTGGTGTGCGGTACAGTAGCCACAGTCTAAAGAGTACGTTTTTTCTCTCAGTTATATATACTACAGTCCAGTTAAAACTTCTGTGGTGTGCGGTACAGTAGCCGCAGTCTAAAGACCATGTTTTTTTTCTCAGTTATATATACTACAGTGCAGTGAAAAATTCTTTGGTGTGCGGTACAGTAGCCGCAGTCTAGAAAATATGTTTTTTCTCTCAGTTATATATACTACAGTGCAGTGAAAAATTCTGTGGTGTGCGGTACAGTAGCCACAGTCTATAAAATACGTTTTTTCTCTCAGTTATATATACTACAGTGCAGTGAAAAATTCTGTGGTGTGGGTACAGTAGCCACAGTCTATAAAATACGTTTTTTCTCTCAGTTATATATACTACAGTGCAGTGAAAAATTCAGTGGTGTGAGTACAGTAGCCGCAGTCTAGAAAATACATTTTTTCTCTGAGTTATATATACCACAGTGCAGTGAAAAATTCTGTGGTGTGCGGTACAGTAGCCACAGTCTATAAAATACGTTTTTTCTTTCAGTTATATATACTACAGTGCAGTGAAAAATTCTGTGGTGTGGGTACAGTAGCCGCAGTCTAGAAAATACGTTTTATCTCTCAGTTATATATACTACAGTGCAGTGAACAATTGTGTGGTGTGCGGTACAGTAGCCGCAGTCTAAAGAGTACGTTTTTTCTCTCAGTTATATACACTCACCGGCCACTTTATTAGGTACACCATGCTAGTAACGGGTTGGGCCCCCTTTTGCCTTCAGAACTGCCTCAATTCTTTGTGGCATAGATTCAACAAGGTGCTGGAAGCATTCCTCAGAGATTTTGGTCCATATTGACATGATGGCATCACACAGTTGCCGCAGATTTGTCGGCTGCACATCCATGATGCGAATCTCCCGTTCCACCACATCCCAAAGATGCTCTATTGGATTGAGATCTGGTGACTGTGGAGGCCATTTGAGTACAGTGAACTCATTGTCATGTTCAAGAAACCAGTCTGAGATGATTCCAGCTTTATGACATGGCGCATTATCCTGCTGAAAGTAGCCATCAGATGTTGGGTACATTGTGGTCATAAAGGGATGGACATGGTCAGCAACAATACTCAGGTAGGCTGTGGCGTTGCAACGATGCTCAATTGGTACCAAGGGGCCCAAAGAGTGCCAAGAAAATATTCCCCACACCATGACACCACCACCACCAGCTTGAACCGTTGATACAAGGCAGGATGGATCCATGCTTTCATGTTGTCGACGCCAAATTCTGACCCTACCATCCGAATGTCGCAGCAGAAATCGAGACTCATCAGACCAGGCAACGTTTTTCCAATCTTCTACTGTCCAATTTCGATGAGCTTGTGCAAATTGTAGCCTCAGTTTCCTGTTCTTAGCTGAAAGGAGTGGCACCCGGTGTGGTCTTCTGCTGCTGTAGCCCATCTGCCTCAAAGTTCGACGTACTGTGCGTTCAGAGATGCTCTTCTGCCTACCTTGGTTGTAACGGGTGGCAATTTGAGTCACTGTTGCCTTTCTATCAGCTCGAACCAGTCTGCCCATTCTCCTCTGGCCTCTGGCATCAACAAGGCATTTCCGCCCACAGAACTGCCGCTCACTGGATGTTTTTTCTTTTTCGGACCATTCTCTGTAAACCCTAGAGATGGTTGTGCGTGAAAATCCCAGTAGATCAGCAGTTTCTGAAATACTCAGACCAGCCCTTCTGGCACCAACAACCATGCCACGTTCAAAGGCACTCAAATCACCTTTCTTCCCCATACTGATGCTCGGTTTGAACTGCAGGAGATTGTCTTGACCATGTCTACATGCCTAAATGCACTGAGTTGCCGCCATGTGATTGGCTGATTAGAAATTAAGTGTTAACGAGCAGTTGGACAGGTGTACCTAATAAAGTGGCCGGTGAGTGTATACTACAGTGCAGTGAAAAATTGTGTGGTGTGCGGTACAGTAGCCACAGTCTAGAAAATACGTTTTTGCCCTCAGATAGTAATTCTACAGTTTAGTGAATACACAAAATTTTGAACCCCAGGGTTAAGGGTCGAGGACGTGGGCGTGGCGTTCAAGTAGCGTAGGGGGCAGAGGCTGTGGTCCTGGGCAGGGTGACACAGTACCTGCTGATGAGGGAGCAGTGGAACGCCGCAGAGGTTCGCTCCCTAGCTTCATCTCGCAACTTACAGGGACACGAGGTAGAGCACTATTGAAACCACAACAGTGCGAACAGGTGATGACGTGGATAGCGGATAATGTGTCCAGTAATTTATCCACCATCCAGTCTTCCACACAGTCCACCCACGCTAGCCAAGGGAGTAGACTTCTGGCTCCTCCAGTTCAACCTCCTTCCCCCCAGTTTGCCCCCCCCCCATGGAAAATATGGAATTCGATCCGGCATACTCCCAGGAACTCTTTTCAGGACCCTTCCCAGAGTCACAAACCACTGCTCAGCAGCAACCTGAGCAGTTGCTCTTTCCCGATGCCCAAAATTGTGACGTTGTTGTCAGGGCAGTAAGTCCGAGGGGGGAGCAGAGTGAGGAATTGGAGGAAGAGCTGGTGGATGATGAGGTGACTGACCCGAGCTGGGTTAGTAATCCAACTCAAGACTCAAGACAGTGCTTCTGAGGGGTAAAGAGCGGGGGAAAGAAAGGAGTTGTCAAGGATAATGGGAGGCTGTGGAGAGTTAATCATGAACAGAAATCCAAGGTGAAGCGCTGTGCAATGAAGACGCCTATAATCAAAACAGGCAAAGCAATTTAGAGATGCTGCTATAGATATAGCACTTCAGAAAAATGCACAATGATAGTAATAGAGAGCAGGGCATTAATAAATATTTCACAAAATGGATTATTAGGTATCTCTTAACACATAGGTAGAGAAATGTCCCAGAAACAATATTTGAATCACATGTAAACTACATTGGTGGACAGTGCGAGAATGTCCTAGAGATCAAGGTTATGAGAGACAATAGTGAATTAATGGTAAGTATATAGTAGCTCTAGACATTGGTGGTCAGTGTGGAACCTACCTATATGGCGTCCAGCGTCCAGTTTCATGGAGGATGCTGGCGCTAGTGTTGTGAGCAGGATCCTATAAAACGTGCGCCGCCCGACGTCACATACGGGCGGCACATGCGCAATGTAGCCCTGAAGCCAGAATGGGAACTGGCAAACGAGCGCAGGCGCCCTGGGAGGAACCTTAGGGTGTAAATGGATATCCTGCGATATTCTAGGAGTGGGCATGCAAAAAAAGGGTGGCTTAACGCTGAAATAGTGAACTACAATCAACTAGAGCTAAAGTTTTAAATAATGCCATCAGGAAAATGTAAAAGTAGAAATAGAGGGTAAGTTAATAATACATGCAGTATGCTGGGAGAGAGGTTTAGATCACATGCAGGGAATAATACATGCCTTATATATATACATGCATTATAGGTTAAATCACATGCAGGACATAATGTGAGCATGTTAAGACATAGTGATGCTACTACCTGAATGGAGACAGGTTCATTTGGTCTAAAAGGGAAAAGGCAAAGAGATGGTTAAATATTGCAAATGTAATGATTAAACAATACAAAAATCGAAGTCTCTATTTAGTCCCTTGGGGGACAGAGTCCCGAGTTCAGAGATCCAGAACGCTTTGCGTTCTTTGAGGTGTGCAATCCTGTTGCCGCCTCTTCTTGCTGCTTGGACTTGTTCCAGTACTTGGCATTTGAGTTGGTTAACTTGGTGGCCTGCTGTGATGAAGTGATGGGGGATTGGTAGTTCTATTCTGTTACACCTGATGTCTGATTTGTGTTTGGATATGCGGTCTCGCACATTCTGGGTGGTTTCACCCACATATGCGAGACTGCATGGGCACCGAATAAGATAGACAGCAAAAGACGTAGCACAAGTGAAATAAGCTTTGGTATGATATATTTTACCTGAATGTGGATGTATGATTCTATTTCCTCGTATAACGTTGGTGCATTGGGCACAATTTAAACAGGGATAAGTACCAGTTTTTATTGGTGCTAATGTGCTTTGTCCCACATGTAGATGATGTACTTCTGAAATTCCATCATCCCCGTTTTCTACATACTACCGAAAATCCACAAACATCTCACAGAACCTCCTGGCTGACCCATTGTGGCCTCTACTGACTCTTTACTCTCCCCACTATCCATCTTTCTTGAGAAAATTTTGACTCCATTAATTAAACAAACACGCTCCTTTTTACTAGACAGTTCTCATTTTCTACAGATTATTTCTACACTCAAGGATATACCTCCTGACAGTCTACTGATTACACTGGACGTCAATAGCCTTTATACATCCATTTCCCATGACAAGGACATACTAGCCACCACTTCCCTATTATCCACCTCTGATTTATCTGAAAAAGCCCGCACATTTTGTATTGAACTCCTACAATTAGTATTGACACGTAACTTTTTTATGTTTGGGGATGACTTCTTTATTCAAAAGAAAGGGACCGCAATGGGGGCCAATGTGGCCCCTCCATATGCCAACGCGTTCATGTCCAATTTTCAGGAGGATTGGGTATACACAAACAGTCTCTTCCAAACCTACGCCATCACATGGCATCGTTATATCGATGACATTTTTTGCGCGTGGAATGGCAGTCAGGAAACCTTCGACGAATTTTACCAACACATCAACAATATTGACCCTGATCTTAAATTTACAGCACACACGGACCTCTCCACAATCAGTTTTCTCGACACTCTAGTCTACAAGACCTCTTAAGGTACACTGGCCACTGATCTTTACACAAAGGAAACTGATCGCAACACACTTTTACTTCATTCTAGCTGCCATCCAAGCAGCACAAAAATTCTCTTCCCAAATCACAGTACACAAGGGTGTCTAGGATAGTTTCTGACCCTAGCCTACGAGCACAACGTTTAGAGGAGATGTCCCAAAAATTCTCCAACAGAGGATATCCTGCCTCCCTTCTTATTAAATCACAGATACCATCTAACATACCATCGAGAGACACTACCTCCCCACGTCTACCTTGTGTTGTGACCTATCATCCACTTGTACCCAAATTACGAACAATCATCAATAAATATTGGCCACTGTTACAACAATCATACCCTAAGGTTCCAGAATTTCAAAACCCAGTCCGTCTATGTTATAAAAAAACTCCAAATTTAAAAGACAAATTAGTGTGAGCGGACATTGGCCCATTACGTCCTTCTTTGAGACAAAGCACATTAGCACCAATAAAAACTGGTACTTATCCCTGTTTAAATTGTGCCCAAAGCACCAACGTTATACGAGGAAATAGAATCATACATCCACATTCAGGTAAAATATATCATACCAAAGCTTATTTCACTTGTGCTACGTCTTTTGCTGTCTATCTTATTCGGTGCCCATGCGGTCTCGCATATGTGGGTGAAACCACCCAGAATGTGCGAGACCGCATATCCAAACACAAATCAGACATCAGGTGTAACAGAATAGAACTACAAATCCCCCATCACTTCATCACAGCAGGCCACCAAGTTAACCAACTCAAATACCAAGTACTGGAACAAGTCCAAGCAGCAAGAAGAGGCGGCAACAGGATTGCACGCCTCAAAGAACGCGAAGCGTTCTGGATCTCTGAACTCGGGACTCTATCCCCCAAGGGACTAAATAGAGACTTTGATTTTTGTATTATTTAATCATTACATTTGCAATATTTAACCATCTCTTTGCCTTTTCCCTTTTAGACCAAATTAACCTGTCTCCATTCAGGTAGTAGCATCACTATGTCTTAACATGCTCACATTATGTCCTGCATGTGATTTAACCTATAATGCATGTATATATATAAGGCATGTATTATTCCCTGCATGTGATCTAAACCTCTCTCCCAGCATGCTGCATGTATTACTAACTTACCCTCTATTTCTACTTTTACATTTTCCTGATGGCATTATTTAAAACTTTAGCTCTAGTTGATTCTAGATCACTATTTCAGCGTTAAGCCACCCTTTTTTTGCATGCCCACTCCTAGAATATCGCAGGATATCCATTTACACCCTAAGGCTCCTCCCAGGGCGCCTGCGCTCGTTTGCCAGTTCCCATTCTGGCTTCAGGGCTACATTGCGCATGTGCCGCCCGTATGTGACGTCGGGCGGCGCACGTTTTATAGGATCCTGCTCACAACACTAGCGCCAGCATCCTCCATGAAACTGGACGCTGGACGCCATATAGGTAGGTTCCACACTGACCACCAATGTCTAGAGCTACTATATACTTACCATTAATTCACTATTGTCTCTCATAACCTTGATCTCTAGGACATTCTCGCACTGTCCACCAATGTAGTTTACATGTGATTCAAATATTGTTTCTGGGACATTTCTCTACCTATGTGTTAAGAGATACCTAATAATCCATTTTGTGAAATATTTATTAATGCCCTGCTCTCTATTACTATCATTGTGCATTTTTCTGAAGTGCTATATCTATAGCAGCATCTCTAAATTGCTTTGCCTGTTTTGATTATAGGCGTCTTCATTGCACAGCGCTTCACCTTGGATTTCTGTTCATAACTCTCCACAGCCTCCCATTATCCTTGACAACTCCTTTCTTTCCCCCTCTCTTTACATGATTGTACATTATTATCATTATACCTTGATCATCCATTATATGATGTTGTCTATACTTATTATTGATACTTAACTTTGTACACTCTAGGCCGTGAACAACGTCTGAGTTAAAGACCGAAACGTTGGCCCATGGCTGTTAAATTTTGACTTTGGATGGATGAATAAATTCCTACAAGCCTTAATATTGCAATTCTGAGTGCCGTGGTTATTCCAAATAATTTCAGTACTATGTTTACCACTGAGCACCAACAATTCATTGAGGAGTGCCGACCAACTACTGCTGAATATCTATAGACTGGTAGAGACTGAGGCTTTCCGCAACCTCATGGCGGTGGCTGTCCCTCGGTACTTGGTCCCTAGCCGTCACTATTTTTCCCGATGTGCCGTCCCAGCCCTACACCAGCACGTGTCATAGAACATCATCCGTGCCCTGACCAACGCGGTTACTGAGAAGGTCCACCTAACCACGGACACGTGGACAAGTGCTGGTGAGCAGGGACACTATATCTCCCTGAAGGCACATTGGGTTAACTTGGTGGAGGCTGGGACCGAGTCTGACCCTGGGGCCGCTCATGTACTGCCCACACCGAGGATTGCGGTCACGGTTTCACTGCCCACACCGATGATACCTCGGTCACGGTTTCTCAGACTTATTATGCCTCTTCCTCCAACTCCTCCTCCTCCTACTCTCAATTACCATCCATGAGCACGGCGCCTTCAGTCGGTAGTTCTAGGCGTAGCAGCACTGCCGTGGGTAAGCGCCAATAGGCGGTGCTGAAACTGCTGAGCTTAGGTGACAAGAGGCACACCACCCAAGAGCTGTTACAGGGCATCACGGCGCAGACCGATCTTTGGCTGGAGCCGCTAAACCTCAAGCCAGGCATGGTTGTGTGTGACAACGAGCGTAACCTGGTGGCGGCTCTGCAACTCGGCAGACTCACACATGTGCCATGCCTGGCCCACGTGTTCAATCTTGTGGTTCAGCGGTTCCTCAAGACCTACCCCAATTTGTCTGATTTGCTCACCAAGGTGCGACTCATCTGTGCGTATTTCCGCAAGTCAACCACAGATGCTGCCACTCTCAGGGCAGTGCAACGGCGCTTACAGCTGCCAGCTCACCGACTGTTGTGCAACGTGCCCACGCGATGGAATTCCACATTACACATGTTAGCCAGGTTTTACCAGCAGTGCAGAGCGATTGTAGACTTCCAGATGACAACTTCCACGAGAACTTGTAGTCAGGTTAGTCAGCTTCCTCATGTCTACAATGAGGAGTGGACGTGGATGTCTGATAACTGTCAGGTGTTAAGCAATTTTGAGGAGTCAACACAGATGGTCAGCGGTGATGCCGCCATTATCAGCGTCACCATCCCGCTGCTTTGTCTGCTGAAAAACTCACTGCGCAGCATGAAGTCAGAGGCTTTGCGCTTGTCACAGGAGATAGGGGAAGAAGATGCGTTGCTTGATAGCCAGAGCACCCTCAGGTCTGTTTCTCAGCGCGTATTGGAGGAGGGGGAGGAGGAGGATGAGGAGGAAGAGGAGGAGAATGTTGGCGAGACTGAAGAGGGTACAAATGCTCATTCCTTCTTATCTGTTGAGCATGTATGGGCTGAAGAGGAGGAATTGGAAATGGAGAGTCAGCCTATTTAGGAGAGGGAATTCTTGTGTGTTGGGACTCTGGCGCACATGGCTGACTTCATGTTAGGCTGCCTTTCCCGTGACCCTCGTGTTAGAAGCATTTTTGCCAACACCGATTACTGGGTGTTAACCCTCCTGGAATCCCGGTACAAGCAGAACCTTTCCACTCTTATTCCTGTAGAGGAAAGGAGTATGAGAGTGAATCAATATCAACAGGCCCTGGTGCACAAGCTGAAACTATCCTTCCCATCTGACACCGCTAGTGGCAGAGGACGTAGTTCTGTGGGCCAACTAGCGGAGGAGAGGAGGTGAGTAGGCAGCTTGTCAAGCACTGGCAGGGGAACACTCTCCAAGGCCTTTGCCAGTTTTATGGCAAACCAGCAAGACTATGTCACCTGTCCCCAGTCTAGGCAGAGTAGGGGGGAGCTGTTCAGAAAGCTGGTGAGGGAGTACCTAGATGACCATACCAATGTCCTGCGTGATCACTCTGCTCAATACAACTACTGGGTTGCAAAGCTGGACAAGTAGCCTGAACTGGCGCTGTACGCCTTGGAGGTTCTGGCCTGCCCTGCCGCTAGCATGTTGTCAGAGCGGGTCTTCAGTGCAGCTGGTGGCATCATCACTGATAAGCGTACACGCCTGTCAACTGACAGCGCTGACAGGCTGACGCTTATTAAAATGAATAAAGCCTGGATTTCACCGGAATTCAAATCTCCACCGGGGGAAAGCAGCTAAACATGAAGATTCTTTATGTATCCTCTCCTCTCCCCCTCCTCCTCCTCCTTCTCTTTGTACACAAACACTGAGCCAACAGGCAATTTTTCAGAGGGCCAACTGGCGCTCTTTACAAACAATGTTTACGGAGGGCCACCTACAGGCCCTCTCTCTAATCAATTTTTTAGGAGCATCAACTACAGACACTCAAAAACAATTTTTCAGGAGGGTCAACTACATACACTCAAAAACAATTTTTCTGGAGGGTCAACTTCAGACACTCCAAAAGAAATTTTTGGGAGGCTCACCTACAGCCATTTGATTGCAATCTCAGTCTGACCAAGGCATTGGTGGTGTCACCGCCATGCTGTGTCAGGGTAAATTTTTAAGGGGTTCACCTGCTACCTCAGTCTAACTTGGTCACTCTGTTGTCACCGGCATGCTGTGTCAGGGTAAAATTTTATGTGCTTCACCTGCTACCTCAGTCTAACTTGGTCACTCTGGGTTCACCGCCATGCTGTGTCAGGGTAAATATTTGGGTGGTTCACCTGCTACCTCAGTCTATTTTGGTCACTCTGTTGTCACCGCTATGCTGTGTCAGGGTAAATTTTTGGGTGGCTCACCTGCTACCTCATCTAACTTGGTCACTTGTTGGTGTCACCACCATGCTGAGTCAGGCTTATGCCTGCATCGTGGGGCGGGGCATAGGACAGCAGTGCCAGCATGGGCAGTGGTGTCACCCACAGGCGGTGATGGACCCTCGTTGCACCTAGTTGGGTGCTTTACTAACATGTGATGGGCATGTGCCTTGCCAATCTTGGTCTGGGTCAGCACAATTGTCTTGAGGGTCACCACCAGGCTGTTGCCCAGAATTTGGCGTAATAGTATGATTATGCAGCCTCAGAGGCATCCATGCATGCTGCCCCTGCTGTTTCCTGTCCATTTCCATGGTGTTTCCATCATTTTCCAGGTTTTTACGCAACCTTCCATGTGCAGAGCTTTGGTCCCCTGCAAAAAATTCTAGAGTCTCCCATTGACTTCAATGGGGTTCGTTATTCGAAATGAGCTTCCGAGCACCGAGAAAAATTTGACTTGAATAACGAGCACCCGAGCATTTTAGTGCTCGCTCATCTCTAATAGTCACCTATATTAAAATGATAAAAGCCTCTTTGATTTATGTGAGAAATTTCTCTGACTTGTTGCCTGTTTATGAAAGAATGATGTAAGCTTCAGACTGAAAGAGCACACACCCTAGGGTATTGCTCTACTTTTAGCAAATGAAGTATAACCTTTCTAAAATGAAAGGGCCAAAAGAGCAAAATTCAGTCCGATAAAAGAAGTGATTCTTTGTGTTTCGTAATTTAGATTAAAGAAACCATTGATTTTAAGCTTAAAATTATCATTTGTTTTCATTTTTCTCATGAACTGCAGACGACAGATGGGTCATGCTAATAGTCCACTATTTTTAGAATGTAATAAGGCATATTTCTAACTTGAAACAATAAAAAATATCCAAAGTGAGAAAAGCAAATAAATACAAAATTTAGTGGTTGAAAAAGCTAGTTATCTAGGCACAATTTTTTATTTCAGTGGACAATGTAATTATAGTAGTTTTTTATATTTTCCATTTTACTTCAAGAGGTTGTCTCACTTCAGTAAATAATATATATTAGGTACAGGAAGTTTATATAAGCCATTTACTAATGTATTGCGATTGTCCATATTGCGTCCTTTGCTGGATGGATTCATTTTTCCATAACATTATACACTGCTGGTTTCCTTGGTTATGACCACACTGCAATCCATCAGTGGTGGTCGGGCTTGCACATTATAGGAAAAAGCTCCAGCCTACAGTACGTATGTTCCTATGATCCGGGCACCAAAAAAGACCGGCGTTTTTTCCTATAATGTGCAAGCACGACCACCACAAATGGATTGCAGGGTGGTCATAACCCTAATTACGAATGCTGTAGAATGTGATGGAAAAATGAATCTAGCCAGCAAAGGAGGCAATATGAACAATCATAATACATTAGTGTCTTGTATTAACTTCCTCTAATTAATAAATGATATTTGCTGAAATGAGACAACCTCTTTAGATTCATAGTAGGGAGAGATGCCAGACCTTATGGAGGGATCCACATGGGATTACAGTCATCCCTCAATTTTATTGCTTTGAGGAAGATTTCCTGCCTCAATGCTGTGTACCGTCTCTGGTACCATTACACAGGAGGATTGCTGCATACACACTCTGGCTCCCTGATCCTCACCGTGTCGGGGGCCGGAGTACACCTGGATAACCAAGGCATCTAAAGGGTCCGCGATCGACATTACCGCTGGCAATGGATATTAGTGCCGCAGGCATGGTGCACGCTGCATGCGCCAAGGGGTGCCATTTTTAAATGTACGTTTACTTCAGTGGTTGGGAAAGGGTTAACTTCCGAGCCTTCACTTGGGCCATCAAGTGGAAAGAATATGATTATTCAGAGTGGCCTGGGTAAACCTGATTTCTAGCGATTTGTGAAGAATCAATTTGGAACTAATCAAATTTCTTAGTGAACTTTGGCAAATCGGCTGAATCAAATTTTTCCAAACTTTGCTCATCTCTAATAATAAGGTTAACATTTTTCATTTGAACAAATTACCTACAGAGATATATCATTAGAGATAAATACAATTATCTAATGTTTCACCAACAGACAGCACTCGCAAACTGTATTAGAACCATGTACTTAAAACATCATTAATATAAGGGTTGTGTGACTTGTGTCTAATGACAAGTCAGTAATACGGAGTCTGACAACCCCAAAGAGTATGCATCTATATGAACATCCATATATTCACATTGAAATGAACTATCCTAGTAATTAGATGGATCAGAAGCTATTCAAATAAGCTTACTTCATCAAGGGTACATTCACATGAGAAGTTCATGGTGCAAATGGGTTTTTCGCTTTGATTTTCTTTGACTCCATGAATCATGCATGGCATCTTCAGGCTCTGTACTTGTATTTACATATGTCTGAAGAGTCCAGCCACCACATCTTTAGCCTGGACATCCTCTACAAGGCAGAACGTTACACTTCTACTTACATTTTTTCTTTTCCCGATAAGCCCCATAACTCTGAGTATAACTTTGCTTTGTCTAACCGATTATAACTTTTTACTCTTCTTTAAACACATTGGAGCATAAATCATAAACCTATTTCCCCCCCAGAGGTTATGTAATATTAAAACTGCTATTATTGAAGATGACTTATGTTTAATTTCCTTTCATGAATTTTCAGTAGGTTTTCAAAGGTAACGTTTCTTTGTGTGAAACTTTTCATGTTTTGTTCAGTTCATCTTCTCTAGGCCTTGTTTTACATTTGGACAAGAAAGTATCAAATCCAATGCAGTAATATTTTGCATATTCCAATATAATAAGTTAAAGTTTTCAGTATGTTATGAAAATGTAGATGATCTCAATTTTATGAAGTAGATCTCTCTAGGCTGTTCTAATAACTCTTAAATTTTCATTGTACTAGGGTAAAGAAGCTGAGGTAGGGTATTTAATAGACTGAAGCTATTCTACAAGTGTGATGAGAAATCAGCAGTTAAGTAGATATTTCACTCTTAAAGGGGCTATTATGTGATTAGTGTAAAAAAAAGAAAATCAGACATCATATAGTACATGACAATCTCTTTGTAACAAAGCTAGAACCAGCCCTGTACCTCACATGGAACCAGAGATCATTGCTCCAAATGATATGCAAGTTTTATTGTAAGCTGACAGCTCAGAGGGCGTGTCCTTTTTCACGGGGCATCTCTTTTCTGTTGTTGTTGTCTCCTTGTAACTGTTAAAGCTTCTAACTGCAGATACAGCTCTTGGCAGTTGAAGAATGTTACTGAAGTGGACAGAGAATAGGGAAAAGAACAAACAGCAGTTAGTGCTACACATTTTTTCACTTTGAACATGGTGTCTGAGCTGAAGACAGCATGCTATGGATCACAAGGAGCTGAGCAGATTGATATATAGTTCTTTGTGAATAGATTCAGTATTACTTGTATTTCATTCATTTAAATTCTTGCTCATTTTGGGCTTTGAAGTCATGGAGTGACAGTGAGTGAAGTCAGGAAGGTGGTCCCATCAGTGACTCAAGTCAGGGAAGTGGTCCCATCAGTGACTCAAGTCAGGGAGGTGGTCCCATCAGTGACTCAAGTCAGGGAGGTGGTCCTATCAGTGACTCAAGTCAGGGAGGTGGTCCCATCAGTGACTCAAGTCAGGGAGGTCATCCTATCAGTGATTGACAGCCTTCCCCTATGACTGTGTATACACAGATAGCTGTCAATCACTGATAGGACCATCTCCTTGACTTCAATTGAAACTCACATCTTACAGTGAAATAGTACCATGCCAATGGCAGTACAGATTCCTCTGATAACAGTTCTTGGAGAGTGGCCACAAAACTGACAGCATGTCTGAGCACTTTTACCTGATCATGATCAGGCAATTATTGGAAGTGAGTGGTTTGTTTCCGATAATTGCCTGGTCAGTTGCCCTGTGTAAATTAGTCTTAAAGGAGTTCCCAGGATTTTACTATTGATGACCTATCCACAGAATAGCATATATAATATCCATTATATATGATTGGTGGGGGTTCAATGAAGCTGCATACCACAGCCTTGCATCCATATACTTCAATGGGATCAGCGCAGCAGTTATCAGCTCCATCCACTACTTAATAAAAGAATTGTGTAGGTCCAACGGTGATGTTCGTCGATGAAACTATCCTAAAACAGTTGATCATTGGGGGTTCAGGATGTTGAATCCCCACCAATCAGATATTGATGTCCTATCCTGCATACAGGTCATCCATAGTAAAATCCTGGAAAACCCCTTTAAAGTGGAGAACCCACTCAAAAGGTAAAGCTGCTGACCCCTTTTACTTCACATGGCATGATAATTAGATATTTATTTTTATTTTTTACTTAACAAGAAAATCCAAACCTTTCTTGAAGTGAACCATACAAAACAAGTAAAATATCTATATGCTTTAGGGCATTTGCATGGCTGGTTTGTTATAATTCTTGATTTCTCTTATACTGGAAAATATTCATGCCATTTTCTTGCCGTTCTTTTAACTTTTTCTAACTCTAGGGCATCTGGCACCCCGTGTCCAAAACAAACTGGGAGTATTTCTTTGTAAAGCAGCAAGATTATGCCCCTGTCTCTAAAGACTATGCTGTAATACAGGAAAGTGTGCTTTAAGCCTTAGAAACAGCTGCTTGGAGTTACATGCTGTCTATATGATATGAGAACACTCCTACAGTTCCCCAACAGCTATTATTCTAGTCCACCCCTTTCCTGCAGGAATTAAGGTGTACAGTCTTGTTAAAAAGTGAGGACATGCCATCATTTTTATTTTATTCTAAAATATTTGTATACATGTATTCTATCCCCAGTCAAAAATATTTAAATGTAATATCATTTCAAAAAAGAAACAACTGACTTTGAAATATTTTTCTAAACAAAAACTTCACAGATATGTCTTTTCCTTGTCTCAAAAATGTACATATATAGAGATGCATCTGGTCTTTGGTGTAAAAATGTTGTACAACATGCCGATTGTGGTGTTTTCTGCAACATTTCTGCGACATTTAGGAGCCACATCACTTTTCAAAATGGTCTATGTACAAGGCAAAAAAATGAGATTAGACCTGGGTTATGGCACATATATTATCTATGACACTTGGAAATGCCATACAAAGTCACATCTTTAAGAGTAATGGTAGGTTCATATCACGTTTTATGCCTCAGTTTCGAGTATACTTTACAAAATAAAGGATACAAAAATCCAGCACACCACATTTTTGTATCCAGCACAGTCAGATAAAAAAAAAAGTATACTGAGATTGGTGGAGCACTTCATTCCCTGTGGTAGCCACAAGCCTTCTGCAATTGTTATTCATTGTAGTCTATGGGAGCAGCCATCCAAAGTTACCTAGGGGGAAATGGGGAAAAAAAAGTTTAAAAAGTTTTTAAAAATACAAAAAATAAAAATTGACATTGCCCCCTTTTCCCATATTAAAATATAGATAAACAATAAATAAATAGAGATCAGAGGTATTGCACTGTCCTAAAATCCCCATACTATTAAAATATAAATGTATTCAACTCGAAGAACATATCAAAATGACCATTTTTTGTCACTTCACCTCTAAAAAAAATTAATAAAAAGTGATCAAAAAATTATACATACTCTAAAATTGTGTCAATACAATCTACAGACCGTCCCGCAGAGTTATGGGGGTCGGAATAAATCTGTTTTTCCAAAGTTGTAATTGTTTTAAGTATTAAAACACAAGAAAAACTACTGTATAAAAGTGTGGTATCACTGTAATTTAAATCACTGACCCAGAGAATAAAGGTTGCGGGTCAGTTTTACTGCATAGGGAATGCTGTAAAAACAAAACCCATGAAACTGTGGCAGAATAGCATTTTTTCCAATTCCACCCCATTTGGAATTTTTCCCAGCTTCCCACTACGTTGTATGCAATACTAAATGGTGCCATTAGAAAGTAAAACATGTCCTGCAAATGTACCCTCATACATTTATGAGAATGGAAAAGGGAAGGCATTTACGTGAATGGGTAGGGGAAGGCAGAGAGCAAAACACAATTCCAAACATGCCCTTTATAATATCCAGGGGGATTTGTTACTGCTATCAATTGCACTCTAGACTGACATTTGGCCTTACTTTTTGTTGTGTCTCCCACTGCATAAACCATATGGTTTCATAGCCCAAGCATGCAGTTGGGCTAATGACCCAAGATACATATTCCTAGGTTACTTTCTAAATATGTTCAGGACAAACATATGCTTTAGTACTGGTACTAAGATACCAACTGTTTAAAGGTAATGCTGTAATTGGAAGAGTTCAGTGCAATAACTTATCCTTGTTACTAAAGCATACACATTTCAACTTCGAAATCCACTTTATGCTAGGCAATATAAGCCAGCGATGTTTTTAACTCAGCAGAGACCTTGACTACTGATTGGTATCTGTGTAAAAATAGATGTCATTGCCATTCAACCTACATCCATAACATGGAACCCTAAAAAAGTAACATTTCATTTTCACTTATTCAATTCCAAAATATTTTGTGCATCCGATTTAAGTTCATTAAGTTTGGTTTGGTTTGATAGCTGAATTTATTCCCACTGAAGTATAGTGATGATAGTTTTACCAAAATATTAGCCTTGATTTCCCAGAAAGGTGCGGAATTTTTCAAGAACATGACACTAAGTTTCATTGGAAAATATCTATCCACAAAGTATTCCCTTCAATTAATTCCTACAATATAATGGGATTGTCCAGCAGGTAACATATTTTTACAAAAGGTTCAGAATGGGTTAATAGAAGTGATTCTCAACTATACCCTGAAAATCTGATTTAAACACTTCCTTGGTCCTTTACAAGTCTCTAGTTTTTAGTCCCTCTCGAGACACAGGAAATTATCATTCAGACACTTACTTAATGAAGTGGGTCACCACTGCCACTAGTGATTAGGTGAGAAGTCATTTCCTGTGTGCCGAGAAGGAACAGGAAGTACTGGCATAGGTACCTGGGAAGCATCAGAAATGGAGAAGGAGTGGATTGGTGAGGTATTGCCTTTTCAATATTTTCTTTTCAGCCTTTTATAGATTTTTTTTTTAAACCCACCAGACAACTCATTCTGTTTCTAAAGCCCATTGCACACATGTTACATCCATTCTTTCCCATAAATTTTCCCATATATTTAAAGGTTCAAAAATGAAGAGAGCTCTTATACCTGCCGAAGATGGAAGCTGTTTGAATTTGATAATTTGCTGTAGGTCTGTGTTGGAACAGATTTACAAGCATTGTCTAATATTTATACAATGTAAACTTAGTCTAAACAGGCAAAAGATGTGTCAAATTTATCAAAGTGGCTCATGATGTATGATAAACTTGATGTATCTTGCTAGACATGGTAAGTAGCTTTGTGTACACCCAGTGTTTGGCATACAGTAATTTGCTGCAATATGGTGCATGATGTTGTGTTGTATGTCTACAACACTTAAATGCAGTTCACGGCATGGGCCTCAATTGGACCCTTAATTATGGTGCATTTTGATTTGTAAATCTTCGTTAGTGTTGTAATTGAAACCTTGGTCATGATTAATTCGTTAGAGGACCACTCAGGAACTTATTACATTTTATATTTTACATTTTACCGGTATTATTCTCCAAAAAATACTTAAAGACATTATCTTACGATTAATGTAAAAATGAAAATCAGACATAATATAGTACAAGACAATCTCTAACAAAGCTGGAACCAGCCCTGTACCTCAATTGGATCCAGTGATCTCCCCAGCCATTGCTCTGCTAAATTTATATCAAGCTGGCAGCTCAAGGGGAGTGTCCTTTCTTCTGTAGCTCAGGGACATGTACCTTCTCTCTCCCTATCACAGATCAGGAGGCAGTTGAAGGATGAAACTGAGCATGTGCGGCCTTCTCAGTGAGCCGAACAAAGAAATAAGAACAAAAACAAACAGCAGGTGGCGCTATACATATACATTGTATTGAATAACTCAGTAATTATGCTCAATTTTTAATTACATGCAATTAAAAATGTATTCAGATTCAGGTGCTGGTTTGAAAACTGTAGAATATTTGTCATGGGAGAACCCCTTTAATAAAAATAAATTATACATAAAACTTAATTTGCACAGTACATACATTAAATATATCATGATGAACAGAAAACCATATAATTCTATAACAATTCCCAACCTATCACAAGACTGTATAGAGTAGATACACTAATATGCTGTAAATACAGAAAAGAAAAATCATAATAAAGATGTTTAGAATGGACTAACTTAAGTATTCCACACATCAAACAGCCAAATGCAAATGAAAGTTTATGAAAGGTGAAGAATCAAGATATAAAATATGATTTATGCCACAATACTGCATAAAAAAGACCAAATCACAATGTATCATATAATTTAACCTGCTCTTATTCTCTTATTGGTTTACCTTTATTGACTAGCAGGCTTTCTATATCTCCATATCTTTGCATAAAAGAAAGCGTTTTCATAATGTGGAAAATAAGAAGGAAACTTACAGTGAAAAAAAAAATCTATATCTACAAACTGTTTTCTTTCCTTTAAAAGTGGTTGTCGGAGATAATTACAAATCTTGGACACCCCTCATTCCCTAAAATATGGATATATATATAAAAAAAAAAATTTGTAGGGCTTGTCTTGAACTACCCCTTTAATTACAGGTTTAATCTGAGAATTTGGTTAAAAATATAATTTTGCGGTTAGTTATAAGGAAATTTTGTATGGATTCAGCCTAATTTTCTCACTACAACAAATGTTTCTGCATTTGGGTAGCAAAACAATGTTTTTGTGTAGCTGCTACCAAAATTATCATCTGCAGATCAATTTACTACCTGTGATCAATAGATCAAAATTCTGGTTTCTCACTAAAGCTGCAACAAAATTTCAATGAACTTACCCAGATTTCTATGTTAATTAAGACTCTGTCCTGTGGCTGCCGAAAAGAGCTTGCTGTATAGAATTTTGTATGTTGAGAATGTAGGGGGCAGCAGTTTATCACCTCAACAAGCAAATCAACCAAACTGGTTGAAATGGTCAAGTCCGAGTTCTGACCCTAACTCTATTGAGATACTGTGACATAACCTGAAGAGGACTGTGCACACATGCCATCCCAGAAATATTGTTGTATTGAAACACATTTCCAGGGTGAAATGGTCCAAAATTCCTCCTCAATGTTGGCTCGCTACAGGAAATGTTTGGCAGAGGTGATTATTAGAATGTGATGGAAAAATTAATGTGGCCAGCAAAGGAAGAAATGTGGACAATCATAATACATTAGTAAGTGTCTTGTATTAACTTTCTCTACATGATAAATGCCACGTGCTGAAGAGACAACCCCTTTAAACTTGAGAAATAATAATTATGTTCCCAGATGTGTAAGCTGCACAATAAAATCTTTCACAGCTTTTGACAGACCTACAGTTTCCAGATGGGTAACTAAATGTTTTCACATTGTTAACAAAGCAGAAAAAGCAGATAGACATAGATTAGAAGCAAAGAGACTGAAATCTTTATCGAGAAATGTCTCGAGTATTGCCATGCATCACATTGTAAATTTTCATATCTGTTATCCTAATAGCAGTAAAACTGTTTTCTTTCCAGTTAAACATTTGTTAATTGCTCATCAGGGGAGATGAAAACAGTTCCGCCATAGTATATCATTGTCCCATTTACTCTCTCATCAATATATTGTTGTCATGTTGTAACAAAGATTTATAGCATAGCTGTTGATTAAGGCCCGAGGGCTGGAGAAATACAAGGGGAGCCAGTGCTACCAATAGAAATGTACCCTTGCATTATGTTAATTGCTATTAAATGCATTAGATATGCAAGGGTTTCTAAATTACATATCTCCTTTAATTTATTCCTGAGAACCGGGCATTATTAATGTACAAATAAGGTATGTCTAATGGGAAAATGGGTGACAGTTATAAATGTCTAACATCTCAATTGTTTTAAGTGTATTCTTTTTGTTCTTCGTGAAGATGTATTATGCAGCTGTTTGTACATTAACTTTTGTTTTGTTTCTTTCACAGATTACAGTCATACATATGTAATGTTTGCTATACCACTATGTCATGGAGGCAGTTCTTGCCCACCTCCATTCCTCTCCTGCTGGTGGGCATGGTTTGTGGCTTTGGTCCCACCAGAGTCTTCCTCTTCCTGCCCGACAGTCCTGACTAATGGAGTAGAGATGCTCCTTCCACACAGGCTGAGGCCTGCTTCCTGCTGGCAATGATTATCTCTGTCTATACAGTGTGCAAATGTGATCCCTCTGGCTCTTGGAGGACCAGCGCATATGCATCCTAATATTCCCCAGCCAATTTCTGCTTATCCTGGGGTATTTTAGGCTCCGTCCCTTGTAGGAAGGTGTATGAACAAAAGGTTCTAGTTCACTAGTTTCCTGGTAAGGTGTAAAGTGTTACATGTATCTCACTTCTGCCTGTTCTCTGTTCTGTCCCTGAGCTGCTCACCCCGACCTTGGCCTGTTTAATGGATTGCAATTACTCTGCCAACCTGGACCTTGGCCTGTCCCTGAGTATGGTTGTTGGCTGATTTCTCAGTATCCTGCACTTGTGTCTCCTGATCAACATGGGACTGCAGTCACTTGAACCAAGACCACTCCAAGAGGTAGTGGCCTGATAATTCCCTGCAGATCCCTGTGTAGAGGTTAAAGGATTTATAGTACCTGATGAGTCACTTAGATAATACCCCTAGGAGTATCCCCAAGCCAAATCTATGGGTCAACACCCGCTTTGTTATATATTATTTTCTCTCTAGAGAATATTGGATTGTGTGTGAATCTTCCATTTATGATCAGCTTATGAAAGCGATGGACAACCTAACATACAGAGGACCACCATAGAGAACATATAGAGGACCTTAAATGTATTTCTTTTTTTTTTATAATCTATTTTTATTGAGTTTTCCACAAAACAATACAATGACATGACATGCCTACATAGGTGTAGATACAATAGGATATAATCCCCGTATTATAGAATTAAGGGTGACAACGACCAAATGACAGCAATTTTCAAACTCTGCAATTAAAGGCAGGTCTAAGTTCAAGAATTTGAAGTAAGCAGGGTAACCATACCCTCACAAGTCATTGTGTGGCATGAAATAAAACAGAACGTAAATAAACCATTAACAACTCCGTGATCCCCTGAGTTCTCAACCTATCATCACAAAGTATACCTGATTATTTTAGACTCTTAGTAAGAGTGTATCACAATGCAACATACAGTAAGTATGTATAAAGGTACATAACGTCGTTAGCCTCCTCAGCTGCCAACCCCCACGGTCCCCGACCATGGTTGCCATACTTTAAGATAGAGTTGCCTATTATTATTTTCCCAGCCAGCGAGTTCCTCCATCCTATTAATTTGCTGAACTTTGGATTTCCATTGAGTAATTGTTGGTGGGGAGGTATCCCTCCATTTTGTAGGAATTAGTAGTTTTGCAGCTGCTATCAGATGTGTAGGGAGATTATTTTTTGACAGTCTGAACCGAGGGAGAGGCAGCCAAAGAAGAATCAGCTCAGGTGTTAAATGTATGTTCATAGAGCAGACATCATTCCATATCTCTTCCACCTCCTTCCAAAATTGTGTTAATAGTGGACACCAAATGTGTAGCATAGAACCTTGCTAGTGAACATTTTCCGGATTGAGTGGAAAAAGGAATTGGGGAGGTGGATCGGGAGGGATTGGAAGACATAAAGTATTTGTGGGAGGACAAAGGTTGTTAGCAGATTCTTTCTACCAAACCAGGACATGTATGGTATAGTTAAGGAGGTTAAGTATGTTTGGATTTTTACGAGGAGAGGTTTGTAGTTCATATGGAATAACCGGGAAGGGTCTGAGGTTAGCATCAATCCCAAGTATTTAATAGCAGATGGGGCCACTTAAATTGAGAAGAAGCCTTTATGCCTTCTAAAGTAAGAGGGTTCACTGATATATTCAATGCTTCAGACTTAGAGTAGATGATTTTGAAGTTGGAGATTTTCCTAAAAGTTTCAAATATTTGTAGAATAATTGGTAATGCTTCTACTGGGTTGGAAATCAGCAACAGTAAGTCATCAGCGAAATCCGCTGTTTTATGGGTGTATTTGCCCAGGGACAGCCCATGAATACTGTCAGTTTGTCTGATTTTAAGTAGTAACATCTCCATACAAAGGATACATAGGGATGGGGACAGAGGACATCCCTGACGGGTGCCATTGGTAATGGGGAATTGGTCTGACAGTGTTCTATTAATTAAAATTTGGGCAGAGGGTTGAGTGTATAAAGAAAAGATGGCATCTATAAATGGTAAGGGGAAATCAAACTTCTTTAGGGTCTCCCATATGAAATCCCATCTCACTCGGTCAAACGCTTTTTCTGCGTCAGTTCCTAGCAGAAGTAAGGGTAAGTTTTTGGTTTTAGCTGCCTGAATGGCATGTGCTACTCTCCAAACATTATGTTTCCCTTCTCTGCCTGGCACAAACCCCACCTGTTCTGGGTCAATGATTTGAGATAGAAGAGGAGCAATTCTCTGTGCCAAAAGCTTTGCCCACTATTTCAAATCACAATTCAGCAAGGATATAGGACGGTAATTCCCACAATCCTCCGGATCCTTCCCCTCCTTATGCAGAACTGTAATATGAGCCCTTAGCGCATGAACTGGAAGGGGGTGTGCCAAGCAAGAGAGAATTACATACCTGAAGAAATTGGGGTAGGAGCTGCGTCTTAAACGTCTTATAGTAGATTATGGGTAAGCCATCCGGCCCCGGGCTTTTACCATTGGGGATAGTATTCAACACCTTTTCCAGTTCTACAATCGTGAACGGAGATAAGAGCGAAGCTTTCTCTTGAAAGTTCAATTTGGGTGAGCTAATATAATCCAAAAAGGACATGGTTAGATTAGAAACTGAGGCACATGTATCAGGTGAATGGCTGTCGTTTTGAGAGATATTATATAGTTTGGTGTAGAAGCTTTTGAAGGCAGAGACAATTTGTGGGGTAGTAGTTACTCTGGTGGTCGCATCCACCTTTATAGAGGGTATAAATGTTTTTCCCTTCTCTTTTTGATAAGGCGTGACATTATTTTATTTCCCTTGTCCCTGTGTGCGTAATATGTATATTTTAAGAGATGTTGGGATTTTGCGGCTTTAATGTTAAGGAAATCTTTTACTTTTTGTCTAAGAGCCGTCAGAGAATTCAAATGGAATTCTGTTCTAGTTTTCTTGTGCGTTATCTCTATAACAGCAATTTGTGCCATCAAGGAATTGAGCTCCTTGGTTCTCTGTCTCTTAACATGGGTTCCTAGAGCAATCAGTTCTAGGAACACAAGTGCTGCTAGTTGTGGGGAGCTACAGTTCAATGAGGGAACCATGAATGCCAATATGTACTGTGACATACTGAAGCAGAGCCACAGGGCAGTATTCCAACATTATAATGACCTCAAATACACCTCAAAGACGACCACTGCCTTGCTAAAGAAATCGAGGGTAAAGGTGCTAGACTGGCCAAGAATGTCTCCAGACTAGAGATGAGCGAGCACTAAAATGCTCGGGTGCTCGTTATTCGAGTCGAATTTTTCCTGATGCTTGGGTGCTCGTTTCGAATAACGAACGCCATTGAAGTCAATGGGAGACTCGAGCATTTTTGCAGGGGACCAAGGCTCTGCCTAGGGAAGGCTGGGTGAAAACCTGGAAACCTCAGAAAATGATGGAAACACCACGGAAATGGACAGGAAACAGCAGGGGCAGCATGCATGGATGCCTCTGAGGCTGCTTAATCCCACCATTACCCCAAATTCTCAGGCAACAGCCTGGTGGTTACCCTCATGGCAATTGTGCTCACCCAGACCAAGAAAGGCGAGGCAAATACCCATCACATGTTAGGGAAGCACCAAACTAGGTGCAACGAAGGTCCATCACCGCCTGCAGGTGACACCACTGCTCATGCTGGCACTGCAGCTGACATCAAGTTTAGTATCTGTTCTTATCAGTTGCTGTGGCTGTTGGTGGTAAAGTGGTGAGCATAGCTGCTTCCCAAGCAGTTGACCCGGGTTCGATTCCCGTGTATCGCAGGAGGCAATTAAAAGAAGAACCAAAAAAAAATCAGTACAATATCTAATACGTCCGCTACCCGGGTAAATTGTTTGGAGAGAGGGCCTGTAGGTGGGGGGGAAGGAGGTTTCGCTGGAAGAGCCAGAGGAGTGCCCCCTGGGCTAACGTGTGTGGTGGTGACAACAGTCGGAATGGATTTTGAAAAACTGTAGCATCAACCGGTATGGTATCGATTTTTCTCAGTTTAATACCGTATACGTCCCCTATCTTGGGACCTTATATTTCATGGATTTTTCGACCATGGAAAACGGAAAAAGAGCTTGCTCTGGCCAGGACAGTATCTTTCCCACTGCAGCTAAGGGGACGTGTCCATGTTCTGCCTATCACAGGTCAGGAGGCAATTAAAAGAAGAACAAAAAAAAACATCAGTACAATATCTAATACGTCCACTATCCGGGTAAATAGTTTGGAGAGAGGGCCTGTAGGTGGGGGGGCAGGCTGGGGGGAAGGAGGTTTCGCTGGAAGAGCCAGAGGAGTGCCCCCTGGGCTAGAGTGTGTGGTGGTGATAACAGCCGGATGGATTTAGAATGACGACGCAGGACCCCAACTTAAAAATTTAGCATCAACCGGTACAGTCGTAAATTATGAGATTGATCAAGTGTGGTATGTCTTCTATGTATACTACTCAGTTTAAAACCGTATATGGCAGCTATCCGGAAAAATAGTTTGGAGAGAGAGAAAGATAGGACAAAGAAGTAAATTGTTTGGAGAGAGGGCCTGTTGGTGGGGGGGCAGGCTGGGGGAAAGGAGGTTGAGCTGGAAGAGCCAGAGGAGTGCCCCCTGGGCTAGCGTGTGTGGTGGTGACAACAGCCGGATGGAGTTAGAATGACGACACAGGACCCCAACTTAAAAATTTAGCATCAACCGGTACAGTCGTAAATTATGAGATTGATCAAGTGTGGCATGACTTTTTAGATGGAGGCACGTACTCCCTGGAACCCCATAGTCACCCCTTCTCTGATGTGCTAGCCCAGAACATTCTCTGCCCCAATTCGCAAGACCTTTTGCTGTTTCCGTGTGCTGACAGTGTGGATTTACCAGTGTTGTCTGAGGAGGTGGTGGACAATGGCGAGACACAGGTGTCGGGGGGTGAGGTAGTTGTATGGGAAGCAAGTTACAGTGGGGACTCCTTGGGGGGACATTCTCATGATGGGACAGATTCAACTTGGGTGGATCAGGCACAGGAACAGATCAATTTTTTTTGGTGTTTATTTAACTTTTATTTAGCAAAAATAACCACAGAGATATTTATTCGTTATCTTCTCTGCGCAGTCTGGCGTTGGGGTTCGTCACTTTGATGGCGAGCTGTGCCGCTCTCTCCACGATGGTCTTTAGGTTCTTAGATGGAGACGCTGTCGGCGATTTCAGCACAGAAGGACTTGTTGCTCATCAACAGAACCTCGACCTCCTTGACATTGTGGACAAGGAATTTGCGGAACCCTGTGGGCAGCATGTGTTTGGTCTTCTACTTGCTACCGTATCCAATGTTGGGCAATATAGATACGCAAGTAATATTATTTTTCACACCTATCCCAAAAATAAAAATGTATGTAGTTTGCGCAAATAAAACTGGAAACTGGAACTGGAGAGAAGGCCTGTAGGTGGGGGGGGGGGCAGGCTGGGGGGAAGGAGGTTGAGCTGGAAGAGCCAGAGGAGTGCCCCCTGGGGCTAGCGTGTGTGGTGGTGACAACAGCCAGATGTAGTTAGAATGACGACGCAGGACCCCAACTTAAAAATTTAGCATCAACCGGTACAATTGTCAATTATGAGCTCGATCAAGTGTGGCATGACTTTTAAATGGATATTGCATGTGGTCACGTACTCCCTGGAACCCCATAGTCACCCCTTCCCTGATGTGCTAGCCCAGAACATTCTCTGCCCCAATTCGCAAGACATTTTGCTGTTTCCGTGTGCTGACAGTGGGGATTTACCAGTGTTGTCTGAGGAGGTGGTGGACAATGGCGAGACACAGGTGTCGGGGGTGAGGTAGTTGTATGGGAAGCAAGTTACAGTGGGGACTCCTTGGGGGGACTTTCTCATGATGGGACAGATTCAACTTGGGTGGATCAGGCACAGGAACAGATCAATTTTTTTTGGTATTTATTTAACTTTTATTTAGCAAAAATAACCACAGAGATATTTATTCGTTATCTTCTCTGCGCAGTCTGGCGTTGGGGTTCGCCACTTTGATGGCGAGCTGTGCCGCTCTCTCCACAATGGTCTTTAGGTTCTTAGATGGAGACGTTGTCGGCGATTTCAGTACAGAAGGACTTGTTGCTCATCAACAGAACCTCAACCTCCTTGACATTGTGGACCAGGAATTTGCGGGTGGACCAGGAATTTGCGGAACCCTGTTGGCAGCATGTGTTTGGTCTTCTACTTGCTACCGTATCCAATGTTGGGCAATATAGATACGCAGGTAATATTATTTTTCACACCTCTCCCAAAAATAATAATTTACGCAGTTTGCGCAAATAAAACTGGAAGCTGGAATTGGAGAGAGGACCTGTAGGTGGACCTCCGGAAAAATAGTTTGGAGAGAGGGCCTGTAGGTGGAACTCCGGAAAAATTGTTTGGACAGAGGGCCTGTAGGTGGACCTCCGGAAAAATTGTTTGGAGAGGGGGCCTGTAGGTGGAGCTCCGGAAAAATTGTTTGGACAGAGGGCCTGTAGGTGGACCTCCGGAAAAATTGTTTGAAGAGAGGGCCTGTAGGTGGACCTCCGGAAAAATTTTTTGGAGAGAGGGCCTGTAGGTGGACCTCTGGAAAAATAGTTTGAAGAGAGGGCCTGTAGGGGGCCCTCCTGAAAAATTGTTTGAAGAGAGGGCCTGTAGGTGGACCTCTGGAAAAATTTTTTGGAGAGAGGGCCTGTAGGTGGACCTCTGGAAAAATTGTTTGAATAGAGGGCCTGTAGGGGGCCCTCCTGAAAAATTGTGCTAAAAGAGTGCCAGTTGGACCTCTAAAAAATGGCGTTTTTTGGGTCAGCATTAGGCAAAGACGATATGGAGGAGGAGGAGGAGTAGGAGGAGTAGAGAAGAGGAATTGGATACATAAGTTATTTAAATCTTTAGCTGCTTCCCCCTGAGGAGATTTGAATTCCGGTGAAATCCAGGCTTTGTTCATTTTAATAAGCGTCGGCCTGTCAGCGCTGTCAGTTGACAGGCGTGTACGCTTATCGGTGATGACGCCACCAGCTGCACTGAATACCCGCTCTGACAGCACGCTAGCGGCAGGGCAGGCCAGCACCTCCAAGGCGTACAGCGCCAGTTCAGGCCACGTGTCCAGCTTTGAAACCCAGTAGTTGTATGGAGCAGAGTGATCGCTACGGACGTTGGTATGGTCAGCTAGGTACTCCCTCACCATCTTTCTGTACAGCTCTCCCCTACTCTGCCTAGACTGGGGACAGGTGACAGTGTCTTGCTGGGGTGACATAAAACTGGCAAAGGCCTTGGAGAGCGTTCCCCTGCCAGCGCTGGACAAGCTGCCTGCTCGGCTCCTCTCCCCCGCTACTTGGCCCACAGAACCATGCCCTCTGCTGCGAGCAGCGTCAGATGGGAAGAATTGTTTCAGCTTGTGCACCAGGGCCTGTTGATATCTATTCACTCTCATACTCCTTTCCTCTGCAGGGATGAGAGTGGAAAGGTTCTGCTTGTACCGTGGGTCCAGGAGAGTGAACACCCAGTAATCGGTGTTTGAAAAAATTCTTCTAACGCGAGGGTCACGGGATAGGCAGCCTAACATGAAGTCTGCCATGTGCGCCAGAGTCCCAACACGTAAGAATTCCCTCTCCTCACTAGCCTGACTCTCCATTTCCTCCTCCTCCTCCTCCTCCTCCTCCTCTTCAGCCCATACACGCTCAAGAGTTAAGGACTGAGCACTGGTACCCTCTACTGTCTCGCCGACATTCTCCTCCTCCTCCTCCTCATCCCCCTCCTCCGATACGCGCTGAGAAACAGACCGGAGGGTGCTCTGGCTATCAAGCGACGTATCTTCCTCCACCGTCTCTTGTGACAAGCACAAAGCATCCGACTTGATGCTGAGCAGTGAGTTTTTCAACAGGCAAAGCAGCGGGAGGGTGAGGCTGATAATGTTCCTCAAAGGCTAAGGATAAGGCTCCTCAAAGTTGCTCAACACCTGGCAGATATCAGATATCCACATCCACTCCTCATTGTAGACTTGAGGAATCTGACTGACCTGACTACCAGTTCTTGTGGAAGATGACATCTGGCAGTCTACAATCGCTCTGCGCTGCTGGTAAACTCTGGATAACATGTTTAATGTAGAATTCCATCTCGTGGGCATGTCGCACAACAGTCGGTGAGCGGGCAGTTGTAGGCGGCGCTGCGCTGCCCTGAGAGTGGCAGCATCTTTGGTCGACTTGCGGAAATGCGCACAGATGCGGCGCACCTTGGTGAGCAAATCAGACAGATTGGGGTATGTCTTGAGGAACCGCTGAACTATGAGATTGAACACGTGGGCCAGGCATGGCACATGTGTCAGTCTGCCGAGTTGCAGAGCCGCCACCAGGTTACGCCCGTTGTCACACACAACCATGCCTGGCTTGAGGTTCAGCGGTGCCAGCCACATATCGGTCTGCGCCGTGATGCCCTGTAACAGCTCTTGGGCGGTGTGCCTTTTGTCACCTAAGCTCAGCAGCTTGAGCACCGCCTGCTGGCGCTTACCCACGGCACTGCTGCTGCGCCTAGAGCTACCGACTGAAGGGGCCGTGCCCATGGATGGTAATTCGGTGGAGGAGGAGGAGGGGTCGGAGGAGGAGGAGGCATAGTACGTCTGAGAGACCGTGACCGAGGTAGGCCCCGCATTCCTCGGTGTGGGCAGTACATGAGCGGCCCCAGGGTCATTCTCAGTCCCAGCCTCCACCAAGTTAACCCAATGTGCCATCAGTGAGATATAGTGTCCCTGCCCGGCAGCACTTGTCCACCTGTCCGTGGTTAGGTGGACCTTCTCAGAAACAGCGTTGGTCAGGGCACAGATGATGTTCTGTGACACGTGCTGGTGTAGGGCTGGGACGGCACATCGGGAAAAATAGTGGCGGCTGGGGACCGAATACCGAGGGGCAGCCACCGCCATGAGATTTCGAAAGGCCTCGGTCTCTACCAGCCTATAGGGCAGCATCTCCAGGCTAAGCAATTTGGAGATGTTGACATTGAGGGCTTGGGCATGTGGGTGGGTGGA
This sequence comes from Rhinella marina, assembly GCA_900303285.1. Lineage (NCBI taxonomy): Eukaryota > Metazoa > Chordata > Amphibia > Anura > Bufonidae > Rhinella > Rhinella marina. Next base: position 472 of record ONZH01006910.1, on the reverse strand, counting down.
ACTGTATTTCCTCTTGCGCTCCAGCGTCTGCTGTAAAGACAGCTGAACGCTGTGCTGGGACACGTTGGTGGACACTGTGGAGGATCGTGGAGGCGAAGGTGTGGTTTTCCGGCGGGAGGCGCTCGTGCCGGGGTCCTGGGCAGGGGGTTGACTAGCAGAGGCAGCGAGTGACGCAGGGGGTTGACCTAGCAGAGGCAGCGAGTGACACAGGGGAAGGAGCAGTGGTGTGACCCGCAGGAGGGTGGTGAACGGCCTTGGTTCCATTGAGTGGGGTGTTTAGCACTCATATGCCTGCGCATGCTGGTGGTGGTTAGGCTAGTAGTGGTGGCACCCCTGCTGATCCTGGTGTGGCACAGGTTGCACACCACAGTCGCCCGGTCATCCTCACTTTCTTTAAAGAACCTCCCAGACTTGCGAACATCTAGGCCTCGCCACGGGAGCTTCACTACGTGAAACAGTTGCTGCTGATGCA
>ONZH01006909.1:0-26041 GCA_900303285.1 Rhinella marina | reverse complement strand
GTCCTCAGCTCACTGCTGGGGGGCGGGGCTTGCTGATCTCTCTGGAGGAGAGGCATCCTGTGCAGGAGAAGGAACGGCACAGGCACAGCCCTGAGCGCAGCCTGGAGGAGACCAAAGAGGAGGGGTGAGTGCTGGCAGCACTTCTGCCCCCCCCCCTCCTCCTGCAGGCTAGTGAGCGCTTCCAATATGGAATCGCTCACTAGTGTTCACTTTTTAAGATGCACTGCAACTGCGACCTCTGCGACCCCTATAGCGACGTCAGTGGTTCCTATTACCCAGTCTCTAAACACCTGTCACGCTCTGGTGTGTGGGGGGGAATATTCCACACCAAGCGCAGGAGGAAGAGGGGGGAAAGGAAATGGGATTAGGCCTGGAACTAGTGAAGGCAGATGGTCACCTCCCAGTCCTGGCTTACTAATAGTATGAACAGGCCTAGAATGTAGGCGAGTTCATACGCTGGAACCCTGGGACCCTAACTGTCCCTGATGGACCCTGAAGCCAGTGACTGGAATGAGACAAACTGTTCCTCCACCAACCTGGACGAACAGTAGTCTCCCCTCAGGACCAAACACCAAAACACAGGGAAGATATACACAAATAAAAGAAAGGGAAATAAGACACTTAACCTTCCTGAAGATAATGGCAGCAATGGGATCTCCACAGCAGACCACAGACAGTCTGAACCACACAGCATGGTGGGAGAAGCAACACTAAATAGACAAAGATAATTCATAAAACGCCTACACCTGAAGGGGGAGGGTGTGGTGAAGGCCAGCAGCAACAAAACATCCAAAGGAGAACCTGTCAGATTAACCCACGGGTTGCCAATCTGACAGACCTCCTGATACCTGTCGCAGGAATATCCGTGACAACACCCCATTCAACCCTGTTCTGCTTCAATACTTTCCTCCCTATCCTTTCCCTACACTTCCACTGAGCAATATATAAGTTTGTAAGTCTTTTATACCACTTTCCATAGCGCCTGCTAATGTCTCCCCCTGCACTAAGTTTACTGGAGAATGGCAGAATCTAAGATGGCTGAGGCTATTTATAGGGCTGTGACATCACAGGGCTGACTGGCTGCTGACTGGCTGCATGCATGGCATTGTGGGTGATCCCTCGTTCCCAGAGTTCCTTGCTCCATGTCCTAACACGTACATCCGCCATTTTAGGAAAAAAAATGCGATTTGTTACCACGAAGCTCCAGGAAATTTGGATTTGGTGTGAATCGAATAATTCCTGAAATTCGGATTAAATTCCACTTTGTCAGCTTGGATTCGTTCATCTCTAGCTCTGGCCATTAAGTGTTTAAAATAATCTGGCCTTCATTATGGCAGAATATTGTGATGTTAACACATTTGCATAGAATATTCTAGAACTGGGCCTACAACTGTGATGTCACTGGATAACGTCACAATGATGAATTTGTGAAGGGGTGACTCCATGTTGGATGCACACAACTTCAGAAAGAAGATTGGATGCCATTATGAAGATTCATAGGTGTCGGCGCCATGTTGATTGATGGCTGCTGGTATACTCTCTGTCAATTGGCTCATTCTTTCTGATCCGATTCAGGAAATTAAATAAAAAACGAAGAACTCTGATGAGGAACTCCAGCTTCCTGGCCAAGAAATCAACAATCATGACAAAGGCCAGGAGCTTCTTCAGGTCAGTTGCCTTAAGACGTAAAAACCAAGTCTTCTGCCATGACACAGCTGAGAAGACACCAACCAATTTTATTGCTCATCCAAAAGTTGCACATAAGGGGCCTCTAATATCACAAGACATGTCCCTGGGAGAAAAAAAAACAGAAAGTGGGGAACCCACACAAAAAAAGAGCTGAGATGCTCTGGAGCCATTCCTTGTCCACAAAGCACCACCTGCTAAAAAGATACATCAGTGAAGGATGATGTCTCTTTAAATTTTGTCTGCGGAATACTTTTTGAAGGCATCTTGTGAAGCTTCCAAAGCCAGTCTTAAAAGGAAAGCACCAACCTCCAATGTCAGTTCAGGACATTTCCACCAGCCAAAAGAGCTGTGGCAGGAAACACATCCACTCCATTTACCACATCCAAAATTTACCACTCCATATACCTAGAGAGCGCAGAACAACTTGTCTCCAGAGCAATTATCCATCCTGAAGAGCAGTGGCCAGGAAGGCATGCTGGACGATGACATCTTTAACAAGGCCCAGGATCTCTTGTACAATCAGTTTGGGGACTTTGATGGCCTGCAGCCCACTGCTATTCTCTTTCCAGGGAACAGTATGCTAAAAAAGGCCGTACAAATCCACTACAACGAGGACAGGGTGCACTTGCTGACTACCTGCGGAAACTATGACTTTAGGTGAGAAGTGACTATACTGTCAGTAATATGTGTTTTGGCTATGAAGTGAACCCCTCATTTCCAGTGCCAAACCCCCAGTTCTCATGCAGAGTTCTACTCTGTCAGCTCTACAATGAGGACAGGGTGCACTGGCTGACCACCTGCGGAAACTATGACTTTATGTGAGAAGTGACTATACTTTCAGTAATATGTGTTTTGGCTGTGAAGTGAACCCCTCATTTCCAGTGCCAAAACCCCAGTTCTCATGCAGAGTTCTACTCTGTCAGCTCTACGACGACAGGGCAGTTTCTAGGGAATTTTAACAACAGGGCGAACATTTAAAAAAGGGCCCCCCAATCCAATAACACTCACCTAAACAACGTTGCATAGCATGTACAGCTCCACAACAATGAACAGGCTCAGATGACCGCCCCATTCTCAGATGACCACCCTCATGCTCAGATCACCGCCCCATACTCAGATGACCACCCTCATGCTCAGATCACCGCCCTATGCTCAGATGACCACCTTCATGCTCAGATGACCGCCCCATGCTCAGATGACCGCCCTATGCTCAGATGACCGCCCCATGCTCAGATCACCGCCCCATGCCCAGACCACCGCCCCATGCCCAGATCACCGTCCCATGCCCAGATCACCGCCCCATGCCCAGATCACCGCTCTTCCTCATATCACCGCTCTTCCTCAGATCACCGCTCTTCCTCAGATCACAGCCCATGCTCAGATGACCCCCTCATGCTCAGATAACCCCCTTCATGCTCAGATCACAGCCCATGCTCAGATGACCCCTTCATGCTGAGATCACTGCCCATGCTAAGATGACACCTTCATGCTCCGATGACTGCCCACGCTCAGACGACAGTCGATCCATGTTCAGATGACACCACACCCCCATGCTGAGATCATGGGGGGGGAATGATTTGACATAGGGGAGATCTGATCATGGAGTGCCTGATTTTTAATGTATGAGGTGAGCACTGAGGGGTATGGGAGTTATTTTGAGGGGGTCTGATGAGGATTTGGGGGTCTTATCATACTACCCCCCCCCCACATGATCAGTATTTTAATAACAAAAAAACAAAAAAACTCCCTCCTCCAGGCATTTACCTTGCCACAGAGGACCTTGGCGCTTTCTCCTCTCAGGTCATAGTTGAAAGCGCAGCTGGGAGGAGCCAGGAATGAAAGCTGGCCTCCCCTGCGATCCCCTGCCACTGCCAGATGGAGGTAAATTAAAGCAGACGCAGCGCTTCCCTGCCAGCCGGCTGAGCCGGAGAGGTCATGTGATTAGCAGAGGCGTAGCTAGAGGTTCAGCACAGGGGGGGGCGAAACAGACTTGAGTGGGCCCCCCACTTAGTGGCTTCCCAAACGCACGTTTCCAACTTCACAGGCACATACTACTAGTTGTGGTTATAATATTGTATTAGAAAGATGACTGTATAAACTGCTAGATCATCTATGCTGTTAAGTACAGTACAATAGACTTTCTACATACCCTAGTCTAAATACTCTACCACATAATGCAGTAAAATATAGGAGTAATAGGAGTAAAAAACAAGGGGACTCCTATGTTAAAGGAAACCTGTCCCCAGTTTTTACATCACTAAACTAACAGTCCCCTGCCCCCATCAGACCTCAGATCAGCTTAATGTGCCCCCATCAGACCTCAGATCAGCGTATTGTGCCCCAATCAGACCTCAGATCAGCGTATTGTACCACCATCAGACCTCAGGTCAGCAGAATGTGCCCCCATCAGACCTCAGATCATCAGAATGTGCCCACATCAGACCTCAGATCAGCAGAATGTGCCCCCATCAGACCTCAGATCAGCAGAATGTGCCCCCATCAGACCTCAGATCAGCTTAATGTGCCACCATCAGACCTCAGATCAGCGTATTGTGCCGCCATCAGACCTCAGATCAGCGCATTGTGCCGCCATCAGACCTCAGATAAGCGTATTGTGCCGCCATCAGACCTCAGATCAGCGTATTGTGCCACCATCAGACCTCAGATCAGCGTATTGTGCCCCCATCAGACCTCAGATCAGCGTATTGTGCCATCAGACCTCAGATCAGCGTATTGTGCCCCAATCAGACCTCAGATCAGCGTATTGTGCCCCCATCACACCCCAGATCAGCAGAATGTGCCCCCATCAGACCTCAGATCATCAGAATGTGTCCCCATCTGACCTCAGATCAGCTTAATGTGCCCCCATCAGACCTCAGATCAGCAGAATGTGCCCCCATCAGACCTCGGATCAGCAGAATGTGCCCCCATCAGACCTCAGATCATCAGAATGTGCCCCCATCAGACCTCAGATCAGCTTAATGTGCCGCCATCAGACCTCAGATCAGCATATTGTGCCGCCATCAGACCTCAGATCAGCGTATTGTGCCGCCATCAGACCTCAGATCAGTAGAATGTGCCCCCATCAGACTTCAGATCATCAGAATGTGTCCCCATCAGACCTCAGATCAGCTTAACGTGCCCCCATCAGACCTCAGATCAGCGTATTGTGCCCCCATCAGACCTCAGATCAGCGTATTGTGCCGCCATCAGACCTCAGATCAGCGTATTGTGCCGCCATCAGACCTCAGATCAGCGTATTGTGCCACCATCAGACCTCAGATCAGCTTAATGTGCCCCCATCAGACCTCAGATCAGCAGAATGTGCCCCATCAGACCTCAGATCATCAGAATGTGTCCCCATCAGACCTCAGATCAGCTTAATGTGCCCCCATCAGACATCAGATCAGTGTATTGTGCCCCCATCAGACCTCAGATCAGCGTATTGTGCCACCATCAGACCTCAGATCAGCGTATTGTGCTGCCATCAGACCTTAGATTAACACAATGTGTCTCCATCAGACCTCAGATCATCAGAATGTGCCCACATCAGACCTCAGATCATCAGAATGTGCCGCCATCAGACCTCAGATCAGCGTATTGTGCCGCCATCAGACCTCAGATCAGCGTATTGTGCCGCCATCAGACCTCAGATCAGCGTATTGTGCCGCCATCAGACTTCAGATCATCAGAATGTGTCCCCATCAGACCTCAGATCAGCTTAACGTGCCCACATCAGACCTCAGATCAGCGTATTGTGCCCCCATCAGACCTCAGATCAGCGTATTGTGCCGCCATCAGACCTCAGATCAGCATATTGTGCCACCATCAGACCTCAGATCAGCTTAATGTGCCACCATCAGACCTCAGATCAGCAGAATGTGCCCCCATCAGACCTCAGATCATCAGAATGTGTCCCCATCAGACCTCAGATCAGCTTAATGTGCCCCCATCAGACATCAGATCAGCGTACTGTGCCGCTATCAGACCTCAGATCAGCGTATTGTGCTGCCATCAGACCTTAGATTAACACAATGTGTCTCCATCAGACCTCAGATCATCGGAATGTGCCCACATCAGACCTCAGATCATCAGAATGTGCCCCCATCAGACCTCAGATCATCAGAATGTGCCCCCATCAGACCTCAGATCAGCTTAATGTGCCCCCATCAGACCTCAGATCAGCGTATTGTGCCACCATTAGACCTCAGATTAGCGTATTGTTCTGCCATCAGACCTCAGATCAGCAGAATGTGCCCCCATCAGACCTCAGATTAACAGAATGTGCCCCCATCAGACCTCAGATCATCAGAATGTGCCCCCATCAGACCTCAGATCAGCTTAATGTGCCCCCCATCAGACCTCAGATCAGCGTATTATGCCGCGATCAGACCTTAGATCAGCAGAATGTGCCTCCATCAGACCTCAGATCATCAGAATGTGCCCCCATCAGACCTCAGATCATCAGAATGTGCCCCCATCAGACCTCAGATGGGCTTAATGTGCCCCCATCAGACCTCAGATCAGCGTATTGTGCCATCAGACCTCAGATCAGCGTATTGTGCCGCCATCAGACCTCAGATCAGCGTATTGTGCCGCCATCAGACCTCAGATCAGCAGAATGTGCCCCCATCAGACCTCAGATTAACAGAATGTGCCCCCATCAGACCTCAGATCAGCAGATTGTGCCCCCATCAGACCTCAGATCAGCAGAATGTGCCCCCATCAGACCTCAGATCATCAGAATGTGCCCCCATCAGACCTCAGATCAGCTTAATGTGCCCCCATCAGATCTCAGATCAGCATATTGTGCCGCCATCAGACCTCAGATCAGCATATTGTGCCGCCATCAGACCTCAGATCAGCGTATTGTGCCACCATCAGACCTCAGATCAGCGTATTATGCCGCCATCAGGCCTCAGATCAGCTGAATCTGCCCCCATCAGACCTTAGATTAACACAATGTGTCTCCATCAGACCTCAGATCAGCAGAATGTGCCCCATCAGACCTCAGATCAGCTTAATGTGCCCCCATCAGACCTCAGATCAGCTTAATGTGCCCCCATCAGACCTCAGATCAGCGTATTATGCCGCGATCAGACCTTAGATCAGCAGAATGTGCCCCCATCAGACCTCAGATCAGCAGATTGTGCCCCCATCAGACCTCAGATCATCAAAATGTGCCCCCATCAGACCTCAGATCAGCTTAATGTGCCCCCATCAGACCTCAGATCAGCGTATTGTGCCGCCATCAGACCTCAGATCAGCGTATTGTGCCGCCATCAGACCTCAGATCAGCATATTGTGCCGCCATCAGACCTTAGATCAGCAGAATGTGCCCCCATCAGACCTCAGATCAGCAGAATGTGCCCCCATCAGACCTCAAATCAGCAGAATGTGCCCCCATCAGACCTCAGATCAGCTTAATGTGCTCCCATCAGACCTCAAATTAACAGAATGTGCCCCCATCAGACCTCAGATCAGCAGAATGTGCCCCCATCAGACCTCAGATCAGCAGAATGTGCCCCCATCAGACCTCAAATCAGCAGAATGTGCCCCCATCAGACCTCAGATCAGCTTAATGTGCCCCCATCAGACCTCAGATCAGCATATTATGCCGGGATCAGACCTTAGATCAGCAGAATGTGCCCCCATCAGACCTTAAATCAGCAGAATGTGCCCCCATCAGGCCTCAGATCATCAGAATGTGCCCCAATCAGACCTCAGATCAGCGTATTGTGCCGCCATCAGACCTCAGATCAGTGTATTGTGCCGCCATCAGACCTGAGATCAGCGGAATGTGCCCCCATCAGACCTCAGATTAACAGAATGTGCCCCCACCAGACCTCAGATCAGCAGAATGTGCCCCAATCAGACCTCAGATCATCAGAACGTGCCCCCATCAGACCTCAGATCAGCGTATTATGCCGCGATCAGACCTTAGATCAGCAGAATGTGCCCCCATCAGACCTCAGATCAGCAGAATATGCCCCCATCAGACCTCAGATCAGCCCACCCAGCCACATAAGGTTAAAATAAAAATCTTTCTTACCTGTCCTGCGCTGCGGCTGCCCTCTGGTCCGGCGCTCCGCTCTCTTTCCTGGCCGGCGCACACTATGATCTCACGCTGCTGGTAAGAAAGGGTTTTTTTTTAACCTTATGTGGCTGGGTGGGCTGATCTGAGGTCTGATGGGGGTCCCTACATACAAATGAGCGCTTCCATAATGGAAGCGCTCACTTGTATTCGCTCCCCTGCTGCTGGCCACCACGGCGCCCCCCCTCTTCTCCTTGAGACACGTGCCCTGGGCGATCGCACCCCTCGCCCGGTAATAGAAACGGCGCTGTATGACGAGGACAGGGTGCACTGGCTGACCACCTGCGGAAACTATGACTTTAGGTGAGAAGTGACTATACTTTCAGTAATATGTGTTTTGGCTGTGAAGTGAACCCCTCATTTCCAGTGCCAAAACCCCAGTTCTCATGCAGAGTTCTACTCTGTCAGCTCTGCAGATGAACCTGAATCTTCACCCTCTCAGTCTGCTCTGTTCACTTTGATATAGTAAGCGTCTGTGTCAGCTTCATGCACTGATGTAGAGACACATTGTTTGTACTGCTTTACACTGCAGCTTAGCTCTGTAAGAGCATTACAATGATTTCAGCTAAATCCTGTACCATTGATACCTTCCATCTGAGTGGCTAATGCTGCCATGGCATCAAATATATCCAGTACCAGAACTGGATATATTTTTTAGGTCAGTGATAATGTAATGACTGTAGATAGGGACAGATCAGGACAGTGAGTCCCTGAACTAGAACCCAGCCTGCCTTCCCTACACTATAAGTGCAGGACAAACAACAACATACATAGTAACATAGTAACATAGTAACATAGTTTATAAGGCCGAAAAAAGACATCTGTCCATCCAGTTCGGCCTGTTTTCCTACAAGTTGATCCAGAGGAAGGCAAAAAAACCCTGTGAGGTAGAAGCCAGTTTTCCCCACTTTAGGGAAAAAAATTCCTTCCCGACTCCAATCAGGCAATCAGAATTACTCCCTGGATCAACGACCCCTCTCTAGTAACTATAAACTGTAATATTATTACCCTCCAAAAATACGTCCAGGCCCCTCTTGAACTCTTTTAGTGAACTTACCATCACCACCTCCTCAGGCAGAGAGTTCCATAGTCTCACTGCTCTTACCATAAAGAATCCTCTTCTATGTTTGTGTACAAACCTTCTTTCCTCCAGACGCAGAGGATGGCCCCTCGTCACAGTCACAGTCCTGGGGATAAATAGATCGTGGGAGAGATCTCTGTACTGACCTCTGATATATTTATACATATTTATTAGATCTCCCCTCAGTCGTCTTTTTTCTAAAGTGAATAAGCCTAATTTTGATAATCTTTCTGGGTACTGTAGTCCACCCATTCCAGTTATTACTTTAGTTGCCCTCCTCTGAACCCTCTCCAGCTCTGCTATGTCTGCCTTGTTCACAGGAGCCCAGAACTGTACACAGTACTCCATGTGTGGTCTGACTAGTGATTTGTAAAGTGGCAGGACTATGTTCTCATCACGGGCATCTATGCCTCTTTTGATGCAGCCCATTATCTTATTGGCCTTGGCAGCAGCTGTCTGACACTGGTTTCTGCAGCTTAGATTTCTGTTCACTAAAATTCCTAGGTCCTTTTCTATGTCAGAGTTACCCAATATTTTACCATTTAGTATGTACTGGTGACTTGCATTATTCCTTCCCATATGCATAACTTTACATTTGTCAGTGTTAAACCTCATCTGCCACTTCTCTGCCCAAGCCTCCAGTCTATCCAGATCCATCCGTAGCAGTGTACTGTCTTCTTCTGTGTTAATTACTTTACACAGTTTAGTGTCATCTGCAAAAATTGATATTTTACTGTGCAAGCCTTCTACAAGATCATTAATAAATATATTGAAGAGAATAGGGCCCAATACTGACCCCTGTGGTACCCCACTAGTTACAGTGACCCAATCTGAGTATGTACCATTATTAACCACCCTCTGTTTCTATCACTGAGCCAGTTACTTACCCACATACAGACATTTTCTCCCAGGCCAAGCATTCTCATCTTATATACTAACCTTTTATGTGGTACAGTGTCAAATGCTTTGGAGAAGTCCAGATATACGACATCCATTGATTCGCTGCGGTCTAGTCTAGAACTTACCTCCTCATAGAAACTGATTAAATTGGTTTGACATGACCGATCCCTCATGAAGCCATGCTGATATGGAGTAATTTGCTTATTTTCATTGAGGTACTCCAAGATAGCATCTCTTAGAAAACCCTCAAACAGTTTACCCACGACAGATGTTAAACTTACCGGCCTATAGTTCCCGGGCTCTGTTTTTGGACCCTTTTTGAATATTGGCACCACATTTGCTATGCGCCAATCCTGTGGAACACTCCCTGTCAGTATAGAGTCCTTAAATATCAGAAATAAGGGTCTGGCGATGACATTACTTAATTCTCTTAGGATACGGGGGTGTATGCCATCTGGTCCTGGCGATTTGTCTATTTTAATCTTTTTAAGACGCAGCTCTACTTCTTCCTGGGTCAGACAGGGCACTTTTAATGGGGAATTTACTTTTATATTCTGCATTTCATCTGACAGTTTATTTTCCTCAGTGAATACAGTGGAGAAAAAGATATTTAGTAGCTTTGCTTTCTCCTCATCGCTCTCTGCAACTCCCCCCTCATTACTCTGTAAGGGGCCAACACCTTCAGGTTTATACTTTTTACCATTTATATAATTAAAGAACATTTTAGGGTTAGTTTTACTTTCTTTGGCGATTAATGTCTCGGTCTCTAGTTTGGCTGTTTTTATTTGTCTTTTACATATTCTATTTTTTTCCTTGTAGTTTTTCAATGCTTCCTCGCTCCCCTCCTGTTTTAGTGATTTAAATGCTTTCTGTTTGTCATTTATTGGTTTCTTTACAGTTCTGTTTATCCACATTGGTTTTTTCTTGTTCCTTAACCTTTTATTCCCATAAGGTATGTACCTCTCACAATTAGATATTAGGATGCTTTTAAAAATATCCCATTTTGTGGCTGTATTTTTATTTTTGAGGACTTTGTCCCAGTTAGTTAGGCCTATGGCCTCTCTTAGTTGGCTAAATTTAGCTTTTTTGAAGTTAGGTATTTTTGTTCCTCCCTGAAGAAACGCTCTTTTAAATGACAATTGGAAGGTTATTATATTATGGTCACTATTTCCTAGAATATCTATATCCTATATCCTACAATACGGATATACAAAAATGGGTCATAACCAGATGGGCTATGCAGTACCAAAACAAGCCAAGGTCAGAAGAACGAGATATCAAACAGTAAATCAGGAATAGGGAACCAGGAACAACGCTAGTGAGACAAATAGGACTATCATTGGCAATGGTTATATGACAATAGGGGATTTAAATAGAGAGCCAGGCCCCGGACCAGAGCCTGACTCTCCGATAGTTCAGAAACCAAACCCAAAAGGTAATTGGGCAGCAGGGCTGTCATTGCCATTAGAGCCCGGACTAATAAGTTTATTAAAGATAGCTTTCGTAACAGACTTTGATGACTATATGCATGAGTCTTATTAATTATCATCTGGTTATATCTCCACCAATCCCAATTCTATGTTTGATAAGAACGGACATGGACACATAAAATTAATCTCTATTCCCTGAAGCCGGGAATGAGCATTTGGGTGAAAAATCATTCTTGATAATTGTTGCAACAATCTGCCTAAGTAAATGGGCCCTTAACCATCTGAGCATTTTTTTACATTTCCTTTTAAATTTGTTGAGCTCCAAGTTTACTACACTAAGTTTATCTACAATATGAGTAGAATCTGTTATATTGCTTAAAATTCTCTAATCTCTTTTATTGCTTGTCTTCTTCACCATGGTAAACTTTGGAAGGTCATTTACACAGCATCATATAAACAGGAATGACATGTTGCCTAATGCACTAAAAGCACCCATATCTTTTATTGTATGTGATCTCAGTTTTCTATTATTTTCCTTACTGTGGTTTTAAAACCATAAATGCAATAAACAAGGGGATAATTATGACTTCTTATTGTGTTTTGTTATCTCACCATGATGCACTTGTGTAATATTACTGTTTAAAAATTAACCTGAATTGAGCAGATAACTTCTTGGTTCTTATTGTAAGGAATGTACATATCTCAGGTTGAACTGTTATCAGATGAAAAAAGAAAAAAATAAGGTTGGAACTTCTGGAAACTTAGAATATATACAGTATATAGCCAAAAGTGAGTGAGCACCTGACTATCGCACCTATATGAGCTTGTTGGACATGCCATTCCAGAACCAGGGGACTAAGTAAAGAGTTGCTGCATTCTTGGAATGCTTTCTGGAAAATTTTGTAGTGTGTCTGTGGGGAAATTGTGCCCATAGAGCCAGCAGAGCAATTACGTGTCAGGCATTGATGTTGCATGATCAATACCTACATACTAACATAGTTTATAAGGCTGAAAAAAGACATATGTCCATCCAGTTTGGCCTATTATCCTGCATGTTGATCCAGAGGAAGGCAAAAAAAACCCCTGTGTGATATAAGCCAATTTTCCCCACTTTAGGGGAAAAAAATTCCTTCCCGACTCCAATCAGGCGATCTGAATAGCTTCCTGGATCAACAACCCCTCTCTAGTAATTATAACCTATAATATTATTACACTTCAGAAATATATCCAGGCCCCTCTTGAAATCTTTTAGTGAATTTACCATCACTACCTCCTCATGCAGAGAGTTCCATAGTCTCACTGCTCTTACTGTAAAGAATCCTCTTCTATGTTTGTGTACAAACCTTCTTTCCTCCAGTCGCAAAGGATGCCCCCTCGTCACAGTCACAGTCCTGGGGATAAATAGATGAAGGGAGTGATCTGTGTACTGACCCCTGATAACGCAATAATGCAATTCTATGATGGAATTTAGAGGCATTCCGTTATTTATTCTGTCAGAAGTCTATGGCCTGTATAAGGCATCCGTCCGGTCTCCGTTATGCAGGCCATAGACTTCTATTATGATGGAATGAATAACGGAATGCCTCTAAAGGCATTCCGTCATAGAATTGTGTTCCATAACACAATTCATCTTTTACCACCAAACGTAGTGTGAACAAATTTCAAAATATGAAATTCGCTCATCTCTAATTACCTTAGTTGACCTTCTCTGAACCCTCTCCAGCGCTGCTATGTCTGCCTTGTTCACAGGAGCCCAGAACTGGTTTGACTAGTGATTTGTAAAGTGTCAGGACTATGTTCTCATCACAGGCATCTATGCCCCCTTTTGATGCAACCCATTATCTTATTGGCCTGCAAAAGAAGCTCCAGGGTGAAACGCATGTAGGAGTCTAAGGTAGAGGCTGGTGACTGGATGGTTGCATTATGTATATACACTCACTGACAAGAAATAATGCACCAAGAAGGAGTTGTTGGAATTGAATGAAACTTTATGTCTGCGAATGTAATGATGATATATGTTAGTGAGTTAAAGGATAACTTTATTGGTGAAAACTGTACAATTGACCTTGCACATACAATATGCTGTCACTCTAGGATTGGAATGGACCTGGAAACTGGAAGCAAATATTGTCTAAAATGTCTTTGTATGATGTTGCAGAGTGGATGTTCTAGTGGTTCCCCTTTAAAGAAATAGCTGCAGACCAAAATATGTTAGAACACAAAATTTACTTTTTACTTTCTTAACAGTACAAACACACACACTAGGCTTGATGGTTACATCTCATATAGGGCAATGAAGCTTGATGTTTGAAGTTCACTCTAGGTGGCACTATTAAAAGTTTAAAAACACACTTTAACAATCTTTAGAAATGGACTGCCATAACTCTCTTTCTCTTCTTTAACAGGGGCCTCCTGGCTAGTGTTATCCCCATATCAACCCACAGACAGTGTTGATTCACACTGTCTCACAGCACTTGACACAACTAAACAATAACTCAGTTTTACAGTGCATTCCTAGGAATAACTGTTCTAACTGTGCTACTTACTTCAAAAAGCCTTACACAGACAGTCTCATATAGAACAATGTGTTCATTCCACTGCACTCTAGGACCAATCCATCTTATAACTAGTACACTAGGGAATACATTGTCTCACACATTGACTTCATTTGTAGCCTCCTCGGGGTATCAGTCTAGCATCTCCCAAACACCTTTTGCTCTCTTCTGGATTAATGCCTCACACAACCCTTTGCAGACCACCAAGCACAGACCATTCATAGTCTAACAAATTCAGAAAATCAGATTACACAAGGTGACAACATTTTTCACCAGGACAGTTCAATGTTTGCAATTGAACACTTGATGGCCTTCAGGCCTTGTTTGGTGATGTCATGATGATAGCTTTTGGCTGAGTCTCACAAAAGATATGCCATGTGACTCACAGGGCAATGTTTTGCAGGCACCACTTCACACACATCAGCCTTCAGCCCACTGCCTCTGTTCTCAATCCACCGACACTTCCCAGTTCACAGGTACACTCTTGCCCACAATAGGTAAATTGTATTTACATAGCATAGAGTAAAGTAATAATGGTTTTCTTGAACCATTGAGCAGTCTCTTAGCAACTAATCAGGTCTTAAAGAGAAACAAACAAATAGAACAAGTAGTAGTTTTACGTAAAAGCGGAATACTTGTGTACCCCACTTACACTATAGCCTTAACATTTTACCTCCCTGGAAATAAGGAGCCTAACCAAAATCCCAAATCCTCAACACTCCCATAAAAATTTTACAATAGGCACCATGCAATCCAGTAGATAGCTTTCTCAAGTAATCCACATAACTGAGTCCATCATACTGCCAGATAGTTAAATGTTATTCCTCACCGATGTGACCATACCCTTATAGTGCTGGTGCCACTTCCAGCAGGAGTTTGGAATTCTGTAGTGAGTTATGCTTCAGAGGATCACACAGAGAATTGCACATCAGCATCCGACAGCCCCATTCAGTGAGTTTTCATGGGCACCTCTTTGTGGCTGAGCAGTTGTTCTGAGCTGAGCTTCTAAGTTCCCTTCTAAATAAACCTTCACTTCACAATAATAGCACTTAGGCCGCATTCACAGAACAGTGAAAAATTGAAGTATGATTGCCGTTTTTTTTAACAAGGCTGTAACTAGAGTGTCTTTGGCTCCAATTTTCCTCTCAGAGAAGTCCTTTTATATATCAGGAGTGGGCTGCTCTCTGAGCCACTTCACCAAAGCTCCTGCAGCAGTGAGGGGAAAACACTCCCTCACTGCACCATGCTGCTTCGCTCTCTCCCTTCAACTCTCTACTCCACTCTACCACTATCTCTTCCTCCAAACCCCTCCCTTGGTAGGAAGGGGGACTAGCCCACTTCTTCCCAAAAGAGGGAGAAAGGAATGGGAAGTTCCATTCTATCTAAAGGTACTCTGCGAGAAACATTCCATCTGCTGGACAAGCAGGCACAATACATGTAATAACAGTTGCATAACAATATTATTAAGGCGCAGTATCAGAGGACCTGGAAATAATGACATTCTCTGCTTGCCGTTAGAGACAGTAGCTAGGTGTATGAATGGTAGTGCCCTCTCTGAGGTATTAAATAATACACTGATGGTCAATGCAGTACAATACATCTTTATTTTACTGCATTGAAACAGAGATCAGACCTGAAATGTTGAAGTCCCATAGTGGGACAAAAATAAAAAAATAAAGTTTTAAATAAAAAACAAAAAGTCCCCCTTTCTCAGACATAAAATTGTGCCATCTTATATTGCAAAAAGTGTAATACCAAGTAATCAAAAAGTCGTATGTACCCCAAAATAGTACTAATTAAACTGTCACCTCATCCTGCAACAACTGGGCCCCTACATAAGGCAATTGCCTGAAAAATATAAAAAATATGGCTTTCAGAAAATGGAGACACAAAAACATGATTTTGTTTTTTAAAAATGCTTTTATTGTTAAAATCAAAATATATAAAAAAAGACATATTAGGTATATCCGCATCCATACCAACCTTCTCTATGAAAATATCACGATCCACCCCGTAGGTAGTGGAGTCCAGGAACACAAGAAGAGATATCAGCAACCTTTACAGAACACAGGGACCTTGACACTAAGGCACCTGGGAAGGGGGAGGAGCCACTACAGTGCCTTGCGAAAGTATTCGGCACCCTGGAACTTTTTAACCTTTTGCCACATTTCAGGCTTCAAACAAAAAGATATAACATTTTAAATTTTTCGTGAAGAATCAACAACAAGTGGGTCACAATTGTGAAATGGAACGAAATTTATTGGATCATTTAAACTTTTTTTGTAATAATAAAACTGAAAAGTTGGACGTGCAAAATTATTCGGCCCATTTACTTTCAGAATGATCCAATATTGTCCTAAATGACTGATGAAGATAAATAGAATCCATCTGTGTGTAATCAAGTCTCCGTATAAATGCACCTGCTCTGTCATAGTCTCAGGGTTCTGTTTAAAGCACAGAGAGCATCATGAAGACCAAGGAACACACCAGGCAGGTCCGTTATACTGTTGTGGAGAAGTTTAAAGCCGGATTTGGATACCAAAATATTTCCCAAGCTTTAAACATCCCAAGGAGCACTGTGCAAGCGATCATATTGAAATGGAAGGAGTATCAGACCACTGCAAATTTACCAAGACCCGGCCGTCCCTCTAAACTTTCATCTCAAACAAGGAGAAGACTGATCAGAGATGCAGCCAAGAGGCCCATGATCACTCTGGATGCACTACAGAGATCAACAGCTGAGGTGGGAGAGTCTGTCCGTAGGACAACAATCAGTCGAACACTTCACAAATCTGGCCTTTATGGAAGAGTGGCAAGAAGAAAGCCATTTCTCAAAGATATCCATAAAAAGTCTCGTTTACAGTTTGCCACAAGTCACCTGGGAGACACACCAAACATGTGGAAGAATGTGCTCTGGTCAGATAAAACCAAAATCGAACTTTTTGGAAACAATGCAAAACAATATGTTTGGCATAAAAGCAACACAGCTCATTACCCTGAACACACCATCCCCACTGTCAAACATGGTGGTGGCAGCATCATGGTTTGGGCCTGCTCTTCATCAGCAGGGACAGGGAAGATGGTTAAAATTGATGGGAAGATGGATGGAGCCAAATACAGGACCATTCTGGATGAAAACCTCTTGGAGTCTGCAAAAGACCTGAGACTAGGACGGAGATTTATCTTCCAACAAGACAATGATCCCAAACATAAAGCAAAATCTACAATGGAATGGTTCAAAAATAAACGTATCCAGGTCTTAGAATGGCCAAGTCAAAGTATGTGGAAAGAGCTGAAAACTGCCGTTCACAAACGCTCTCCATCCAACCTCAAAGAGCTTGAGCTGTTTTGCAAGGAAGAAGGGGCAAGAATTTCAGTCTCTAGATGTGCAAAACTGATAGAGACATACCCCAAGCGACTTGCAGCTGTAATCGCAGCAAAAGGTGGCGCAAAAAAGTTTTATTATTGCAAAAAAAGTTTAAATGATCCAATAAATTTCGTTCCACTTCACAATTGTGACCCACTTGTTGATTCTTCACGAAAAATTTAAAATGTTATATCTTTTTGTTTGAAACCTAAAATGTGGCAAAAGGTTAAAAAGTTCCAGGGGGCCGAATACTTTCGCAAGGCACTGTATATATGTGCAGGAGGGCTAGGATTGGTCAACAAGGTCACATGAGCTAACCCATAAAACACAGGAAATGATGCGTGCTGACCCTTAAGGAAGTGCTAAATGGAACAATCAGCCAGCATGCTGTGGCCAGAGCTAGAAGGAAACTGCGGACAGGACAGAGCCCAGGACTGTAGCAGTGAATGAGAACACCAGTTGCAGATTATCGCTGAAAATGGAGCCCGGGACCGTGATGTTAAGCAGGAGAACATCGGATACAGTACCCCCCCTCCCTTATGCCCCCTCTTCTTGAGTCCAAGATGAGATACAAACCTTTTTACCAAATTCGTTGCATGAATGTTCTCCTATGCTTTACAAGACCTCTCCTCAGGGCCAAAGCGTTCCAGTCTATGAGTTAGTAGGTCTTTTTGCCATGCTTCTTGATGTCCAGGATGTCTTTGACCTCAAATACATCATCAGAATCTCAGGGGACGAGTAGAAGGAGCATTAGAGAAGCGATTTAGAACTACTGGTTTCCGTAAGGACAAGTAAAAGGCATTAGGCATCCGCAGAGAGAAATGATATGTTACTTTGTTCCTTGGACCCTTTAGTACTTCGAAGGGTCCAAGGAACCTAGGGGCAAACTTGAAACTGGGGACCCATAAGTCGATATTTTTAGAGGAGAACCATACCTTATCTCCTTAAGAGAACTGAGGCGGTTTTCTTCTTCTCTTGTCTGCATCTGTTTTCATGCGAGTCACCGCTTTAATGATGCAGTCCTTGGTCCCACACCAAATCTTCAAGAAATCCTTAAAAGAGGAATCCGCAGCTGGTACCTCAGAAGATGTAGGAACAGGGAGAGGAGTATAAGGATGTTATCCATAAATGACAAAAAATGGAAAGGATTCAGTAGACTCACTAGTGTAGTCATTTTAGGAGAACTCAGCCCAAAGTGGCAATTGTACCCAGTTGTCGTGTTGTGCCAAAACAAAATGCCGGAGATAGTTCTCTAATATTTGATTGACCTGCTCTAATTGCCCATTGGTCTGGGGATGATATCCAGAAGAGAAGTCTAACTCAATCTTGAGCAGCTGGCAAAAAGCTCTCCAGAGCTTAGAGGTAAACTGGACTCCGCGATCGAAAAAGATAGTCCATGCAACTGGAATATGTGTTCCATTAACAGTTTAGCAAGTTCAGCAGCCGAGGGCAGTCTAGCCCAGGAATGAAGTATGCCATCTTGGAGAACCAGTTCATGACTACCAGTACATCTTGCAGAAGAGGGCAGATCTGTAAAAAAGTCTATGGTAATGTGTTGCCATGGGGCATCGGGAACAGGAAGTGGTAACAACAGCCTGGGTGGTTTGGTCCTGGAGACTTTATCTGAGCACAGATGGTGCAGACAGACACGTAATCATGCACATCCTGAGGTATTGTGGTCCACCAGTAGTGCGGTGACAACATTTCTAAGGTCTTGCAGATCCCTAGGTGACCAGCCAGTTTGGAGTTGTGCCCCCAAGCTAGAATACATCTTCTCTTGGCAGATGGCACAAATGTCTTCCTATTAGAGATGTCTTTGACCGGTAAAGTAGATATGGTTATCAAGTGAGCAGGATCTATAATATACTGGGGTTTCTCCTGCTGGTCGGAGAAATCAAAGGACAGAGACAGCATCCGCCTTGATGTTCTTCTTGGCCAGGCGAAAGTTAAGCTCAAATCTAAAATGGGAGAAGAAGTGTGCCCATCTTGCTTGGTGTGGGTTCAGATGCTGGGCTGTCTGCAGATATTTAAGGTTCTTGTAGTAGGTGAAGATTATCACCTGATGGCGGCCCCCCTCCAATAGATAACGCCACTCCCCCAAGGCTAGTTTTAAGGCCAATAAAGCTATCTCTATCTCTATCTATCTAATTAAGCTCTCTATTTAAAGCTGGCAAACTGAGGTGAAAGTTGGATGTACAGCCAAGTCTTCAGGTACAGGAGGCGAGGAAGCAGGTCAGACCTTCGAAAAGCAGGTGGACCAACAGAATGATCCCCAATGCAGAATTTGATCGGAGTGCCAGTCCTGAACTGGAGTGTGCTGACACAGCCAGGGAAGACCAAGGATAAGGATCACAGACGCTGGCAGCACATAGAAGAAGATCAACTCCGAATGCAGAACCCCTATTTTCAACCTAAGGGGCATAGTGACTGAGAGCATGGGTTCGGAAAGTTGCAGCCCATTTACTGAAGCCAGTGACAGAGGCCTTTCTAGATGGGTGATAGGTAGCTGGTACTGATGGACCAGAGCCTGCTGAATGAAGTTACCGGCTGACTCAGAGTCCAAGAATGCAGACACAGACAGTGTAACTCCCTTGTGAGAGAGAGTCACTGGAACTGAATGTTCTCTGTTTTCCATAATAGACGTTCCTGGACAGACAACGGAGGCGCTCCATTTGTATGGGCTCTTCAGATGGGGTGGAAATTAGAGGAACAACTGGCCTCTGGAAGAATGGAGCCAGGCAAGGTGGTTTTCTGGTGCATGCGACCTCATTAAAACGTTCCCTGAATCGCATATCAATTCTTGTGGCCAAGGTGATCAGGTCATTCAAGGTGGACGGACGGTCGCGACCAGCTAATTCATTGTTAAGGAGGGGAGATCTAATAACATAGTAACATAGTAACATAGTTTATAAGGCCGAAAAAAGACATCTGTCCATCCAGTTCGGCCTGTTTTCCTATAAGTTGATCCAGAGGAAGGCAAAAAACCCCTGTTATGTAGAAGCCAGTTTTCCCCACTTTAGGGAAAAAAATTCCTTACCGAATCCAATCAGGCAATCAGAATTACTCCCTGGATCAACGACCCCTCTCTAGTAACTATAAACTGTAATATTATTACCCTGCAAAAATACATCCAGGCCTCTCTTGAACTCTTTTAGTGAACTTACCATTACCACCTCCTCAGGCAGAGAGTTCCATAGTCTCACTGCTCTTACCGTAAAGAATCCTCTTCTATGTTTGTGTACAAACCTTCTTTCCTCCAGACGCAGAGGATGGCCCCTCGTCACAGTCACAGTCCTGGGGATAAATAGATCATGGGAGAGATCTCTGTACTGACCTCTGATATATTTATACATAGTTATTAGATCTCCCCTCAGTCGTCTTTTTTCTAAAGTGAATAACCACAATTTTGATAACCTTTCTGGGTACTGTAGTTCACCCATTCCAGTTATTACTTTAGTTGCCCTCCTCTGAACCCTCTCCAGCTCTGCTATGTCTGCCTTGTTCACAGGAGCCCAGAACTGTACACAGTACTCCATGTGTGGTCTGACTAGTGATTTGTAAAGTGGCAGGACTATGTTCTCATCACGGGCATCTATGCCTCCTTTGATGCAACCCATTATCTTATTGGCCTTGGCAACAGCTGTCTGACACTGGTTTCTGCAGCTTAGTTTGCTGTTCACTAAAATTCCTAGGTCCTCTTCCATGTCAGAGTTACCCAATATTTTACCATTTAGTATTTACTGGTAACTTGCATTATTCCTTCCCATATGCATAACTTTACATTTGTCAGTGTTAAACCTCATCTGCCACTTCTCTGCCAAGCCTCCAGTCTATCCAGATCCATCTGTAGCAGTGTACTGTTCTCTTCTGTGTTAATTACTTTACATAGTTTAGTGTCATCTGCAAAAAATGATATTTTACTGTGCGAGCCTTCTACAAGATCATTAATAAATATATTGAAGAGAATAGGGCCCAATACTGACCCCTGTGGTACCCCACTAGTTACAGTGACCCAATCTGAGTATGTACCATTAATAACCACCCTCTGTTTTCTATCACTCAGCCAGTTACTTACCCACATACAGACATTTTCTCCCAGGCCAAGCATTCTCATTTTGTATACTAACATTTTATGTGGTACCGTGTCAAATGCTTTGGAGAAGTCCAGATATACCACATCCATTGATTCGCTGCGGTCCAGTCTAGAACTTACCTCCTCATAGAAACTGATTAAATTGGTTTGACATGACCGATCCCTCATGAAGCCATGCTGATATGGAGTAATTTGCTTATTTTCATTGAGGTACTCCAAGATAGCATCTCTTAGAAAACCCTAAACAGTTTACCCACGACAGATGTTAAACCTACCGGCCTATAGTTCCCGGGCTCTGTTTTTGGACCCTTTTTGAATATTGGCACCACATTTGCTATGCGCCAATCCTGTGGAACACTCCCTGTCAGTATAGAGTCCTTAAATATCAGAAATAAGGGTCTGGCGATGACATTACTTAATTCTCTTATGATACGGGGGTGTATGCCATCCCGTTCTGGCGATTTGTCTATTTTAATCTTTTTAAGATGCAGCTCTACTTCTTCCTGGGTCAGACAGGGCACTTTTAATGGGGAATTTACTTTTATATTCTGCATTTCATCTGACAGTTTATTTTCCTCAGTGAATACAGTGGAGAAAAAGATATTTAGTAGCTTTGCTTTCTCCTCATCGCTCTCTGCAACTCCCCCTCATTACTCTGTAAGGGGCCGATAAATATATAAATATATCAGGGGTCAGTACAGAGATCTCTCCCATGAACTATTTATCCCCAGGACTGTGACGAGGGGACATCCTCTGCGTCTGGAGGAAAGAAGGTTTGTACACAAACATAGAAGAGGATTCTTTACGGTAAGAGCAGTAAAACTATGGAACTCTCTGCCTGAGGAGGTGGTGATAGTAAGTTCACTAAAAGAGTTCAAGAGGGGCCTGGATGTATTTCTGGAGGGTAACAATATTACAGGTTATAGCTACTAGAGAGGGGTCGTTGATCCAGGGAGTTATTCTGATTGCCTGATTGGAGTCGGGAAGTAATTTTTTCCCCTAAAGTGGGGAAAATTGGCTTCAACCTCACAGGGGTTTTTTGCTTCCTCTGGATCAACTTGTAGGATAACAGGTCGGACTCTTTTTTCGGCCTTATAAACTATGTTACAATGTTACTTATCCGGTCAGAAAGGCCCTCCCAGAACACTGCAAGTTGAGCCTCATTATTCCATGCAAGTTCCTGCAGCTAGGGTACGAAACTGGATGGCGTACTGACCCACAGAAAAGAAACCCTGACGTAGACGCAGCAGAGCTGAAGCAACGGAGAATGTGCGGCCAGGCTCTTCAAAGACCAGCTGGAAGGTAGCCAGGAAAGACTGCAGGTTAGTGGTCTCTGGAACTCCATGTTCCCAAATAGGATTTGCCCAAACGAGGGCCTCATCAAACAGCAAGAACACAATGAACGCTTAGTAGGAAACTTCTGCTCATGCAACTTGAAGTGGTTCAGGAAGCCACGACAGGTCTTAGGATCTCCACTATAACATGGTGGCAGAGGGAGTTGCATGCCAGTGCCACTCAAATCTGAACTCACAGGTACGGGAATTGCAGGGGTAGCAGCGACTGCCGACTCTGCAGTAGCTGGAAGGAAGATGGCATCCAGACGAGCAGTGACATTTTACATTAACTGCATCAGGACGTCTTGACGTTCGCTCTGACGTCTCATCTCATGTAAAAATTCCTGAACAACAGGCTTAGGGTGACCAGCGGGTTCCATGGCTTGAGTGTACAGTCACAAACCAACAGGTGTGAACCCACTGTGCCACGTGTCCTACCTCCTCTAAGGGCGTTGTCTAAGTGAACCCCTCATTCTTCACAGTACCCCTGATGGTGGGTATAGATTCTCCCGAGGAAAACACCAGGTTGATATCTCTTGAGGAAGATTGTAACCAGGAGCAACAGTTCAGGACCGCAGAATGAGGCAGAGGCAAAGTCAAACATGCAATCGGTCAGGGCAGAGGGCACAGGTACAGGTCAGGCAATTCAGGTCGGCAACAGGAGAGTCAAGGTAAGCAGGCATGGATCAAGCAGGTAGCGGAGTCCATGGACCGCGGCGGTAAGCAGGGGAACATCGGCGGACAGCAGCCGCTGTTACACCTGTCAGGTGAATGCTGTAAAAAACATAAAATAAAAACTGTGCCACAACAGACATTTTTTGGTTACATTGACTCACAAAAAGCTCACTATGGAACGATAAAAAATTATATGTACCCCAGAATAGTACCAAAAAAACTGTCACCTTATCCTGTATTTTCCAAAATGGGAGTTTCTACTCTAGGGGAGCATCATGATGTCTTTAAATGTCACATGGCAACTTAAAATTATCCAAGTGAAATCTGCCTCCAAAATGCATATGGCGATCCTTTATTTCTGCGCCCTGCCGTGTGCCCATATAGCAGTTTACAACCACATATGGGGTGTTTCTATAAACTGCAGAATCAGGGTAATAAACATTGCGTTTTCTTTGGCTGTTAACACTTTCCTGTGTTACAGGAAAAATGGATTAAAATTGAAAATCTGCCAAAAAAGTACAATTTAAAAATGTCATCTCCTTTTTCCTTTAATTCTTGTGGAACACCTAAAGCCTTAACAAAGTTTGTACAATTTGTTTTGAATAGCTTGAGGGATGTAGTTTCTAAAATGGGGTAATTTATGGATGGTTTCTACTATGTATACCCCATTAAGTGACTTCATAACTGAACTGGTCTTTAAAAATGGGTTTCGAAAACTTTCTTAAAAAATCAAAAAAAATTTGCTTCTAAAATTCTAAGCCTTATAACATCACAAAAACATAAATTACATTCACAAAATGATGCAAACATGAAAGTGGACATATTGGAAATATAAAGCAATAACTCTTTTATTATGTATCACTATCTGCCTTAAAAGCAGAGAAATTTATATTTTGAAAATGTTTTCAAGTCTGTAAATTTTGGATTTATAATTAACCCTTTCAACCCTGGGCCAGTTTTCACCTACCTGCCCAGGCCATTTTTTGCAAATCTGACATGTGTCAATTTATGTGGTTATAACTTTGGAACGCTTTTAGTTATCGAAGCCATTCTGAGATTGTTTTCTCGTGACACATTGTACTTCATGACAGTGGTAAATTTGAGTCAATATATTTTTCCTTTATTTTTTTTTAAATCCCAAATTTACCAAAAATTTGGAAAAGTTCACAATTTTCTAAATTTGAATTTCTCTACTTTTAAGACAGATAGTAATACCTCATAAAATAGTTATCAGTTATCAGTCATCTTTTCCCACATGTCTACTTTATGTTGGCATCATTTTGTAAATGTAATTTAATTTTTTTAGGAGGTTAGAAAGCTTAGAAGTTTAGAAGCCATTTTTCAAATTTTCAAAAAAATTTCCAAAACCATTTTTTTAAGCACCAATTCAGATATAATTCAGATATAAAGTGATTTTGATGGGCTTACGTAATGGAAACCACGGAGGTGAAATTTTAAAATTTCATTTTTTATGCAGATTTTTTATGTAAATCATTTTTTTTCTTGCAACACAGCAAGGGTTAACAGCAAACTAAACCTCAATATACATTACTCTGATTCTGCAGTTTACAGAAATACCCCATATGTGGTGGTAAACTGCTCTATGGGAACGTGGCATTAGTCAGGAGGAAAGGAGCACCATATGGATTTTGGATGCTTGAATTTGTAGTTTTCCCTGGTCCCACTCAGATGAGATAGGCACAATAAAGGAAAATAAAGAGAAGCGCACTGTCATGTGAAAACGTTAGGAAATTATTAAATAGTATTTAAGAGAAATGAAGGCTCACCTTCTTAGGTTGTGCTAATCAGGCACAACACTAATAGTAGCATAAGGATGATGACCAGGTAGGACGTCAGTTAGTGCTGCCGCAGGTACGAAATCTTGAATTCGGGGTGCCAAATTGTCCCGTCAAGAGAAATACTGGATAGCGATAGGTCTGCTTTTAGGCGCAAATAAACTTGTCCAAAATATTGTATACAATGTATTATCAGTACAATCAACCTAAGCCCCGCCCCCATGCGTCCTTTGGCGGCTTTTGAGGTATGTTCAGACTATAAATGTTTGCTGTGTGATACTTGTGATAGATAAGCTTTTATAACCTGATGAAGGGGACCTTGTACTCCCCGAAACGCGTCGTTTTGTGCACACCTGTCTTTGGAAATAAAAACAAAGTAAAAGAGACCATAGAAGGTTTGGACGAGTTTATATGGATTTTGGAGGCAGATTTTGCTAGAATGGTTTTTAAGCACCATTTTGTATTTGAAGAGACCCTGACGTACCCCTACAGTGGAAACCTTCAAGAGTGACCCCATTTTGGAAACTACACCCTTCAAAGAATATATTAAGGGGTGTACTGAGCACTTTGAGCCCCTAAGCGTTTTACGAAATTTGGAAACACTTGGCTGTGAAAAGGAAAAGTTTAATTTCTTCCAATAAAATGTTGCTTTAGCTGCAAATTTTTCATTTTCACAAGGGCTAAAAGGATAAAAAGCACCCATAATTCATTACCCATTTTCTCCTGAATACAGCAACACCCCATATGTGGTGGTATCCTGCTGTGGGGGCCCATGGCAGGACTCAGAACGGAAGGAGTGCCATATGGATTTTGCAGCGCAGATTTTGATGGATTGGTTTGCGGGTGCCATTGGTTTTTATTTTTTGAGTTATTGTCTTATTTTTTGCGGGATGAGGTGACGGTTTCATTGGTACCATTTTGGGGTACATAAGACTTTTTGATCGCTTGGTGTTACACTTTTTGTGAGGGTAGGTGACCAATAAAAACATGTACGGTGCTGGGCGTGAAAGGGTTAATAAAGGTGAAT
>ONZH01006908.1:0-18172 GCA_900303285.1 Rhinella marina | reverse complement strand
AACCTGGTGGCGGCTCTGGGAAGCTTGCCGAACTCAAGCACGTACCATGCCTGGCCACGTTTTTAATCTGGTAGTCCAAAAATTTCTGAAGACTTACCCCAACCTGGCAGAGCTACTGGTGAAAGTGCGGCGCTTGTGCGCTCACTTTCGGAAGTCAACTGTAGCTGCTGCTAGCTTAAAAAAACTCCAGCAACGCCTCCATTTGCCTCAACATCGGCTGTTGTGCGACCTGCCGACTCGCTGGAATTCCACCTATTCCATGTTGGCCAGGGTGTGTGAGCAGCAGAGAGCATTGATGGAGTACCAGATTAATAATCCACGCGTGCCTCCAACTCAGCTCCCTCAGTTTGCCAACCACGAGTGGCCATGGATGGCAGACATATGCGATGTACTGCGTATCTTTGAGGAGTCCACCAAGAAGGTCAGCAGCGAGGACGCTATAGTGAGCGTAACCATTCCGCTCCTAGGCGTCCTTAAAGAATCGCTCATCGCAATAAGGGAGAACGCATTGCACGCAGAGGAGACGGGGGTAGGAGGAGACGCAACGGAGCTACACAGTCAGACCACACTTTTGTCTGCTTCACGGTGGCAGTTGCAGGAGGAGGAGGATGAGGAGGAGGACGACGTGGAGGTGGCTGTGGAAGAGGAGGAGGATGCTGGCGGCGAGGGTAGCAGTCAGGCTGTGTGCGTCCCATTGGTTCAGCGCGGATGGGGCGGAAGGAGGCGGAAGAGGAAGAGGAGGAAATGGCAAGTGATCCTTCTGGTGGGGCAGTGAGGTCATGCCTATTCAGAGTCTGGCACACATGGCTGACTTTCATGCTGGGCTGCTTTTCCCGGGACACACGTGTTGTCCGGATAGTGGAGACAAACTGTACTGGGTCTTCGCACTCCTGGACCCCCGGTATAAAGATAACGTCTCCTCTTTTATTCCGGTAGAGGAGAGGACGAATCGATTGCTGGAATACCAGAGGGAACTCGTGCAGAACATGATGGAGATTTTCCCACCCACCATCGCTGGCGGCAGAGAGGAGAGGGTCTCCCAGAGTCCCACAACATCCATCAGGCCCACAGCCACCAGGGGAACACTCTCCAAGGTGTGGGACACGTTCATGGCACCCCTCGTGCAACTTCCATCACTGCGGGGCCCGCTATCAGCAGGAGGGACAAGTATCGGCGGATGTTGCGGGAGTACCTGGCAGACCGTAACCCTGTCCTCCCCGATCCCTCGGCGTCCTACACTTACTGGGTCTCCAAGTTGGACACGTGGCTGGAACTGTCCCTGTACGCCTTGGAGGTGCTTGCCTGCCCTGCCGCCAGCGTGCTATCAGAAAGGGTGTTCAGCGCAGCCGGGGGCATTATAACCGATAAGCGCAGCCGCCTGTCAACCGACAGTGCCGACAGGCTGACGCTAATCAAAATGAACAGCAAGTGGATTGACCCGGACTTTGCTTCTCCAACCGTGGAAAGCAGCCAAAAGTGAAGTGCCATCTGTATGAAGTGCCATTTCCTCCTCCACCTCCTCCTCCTCCTCCTTAACCGCCGTAGAATTGCTCCATAAAAAAAAATATATATATATTTATGGCTCTCCTCTTGGGCCTCCACATAATTTTTAAGAGGTCTCACCTCTTGGGCCTCCACATAATTTTTAAGAGGTCTCACCTCTTGGGCCTACTCATAATTTTTAACCGGTCTCACCTCTTGGGCCTCCACATAATTTTTAACGGGTCTCACCTCTTGGGTCTCCACAAAATGTTTAACAGGTCTCACCTATTGGGCCTCCACATAATTTTTAACGGGTCTCACCTCTTGGGTCTCCACAAAATGTTTAACAGGTCTCACCTATTGGGCCTCCACATAATTTTTAACGGGTCTCACCTCTTGGGTCTCCACAAAATGTTTAACAGGTCTCACCTCTTGGGCCTCCACAAAATGTTTAACAGGTCTCACCTCTTGGGCCTCCACATAATTTTTAACAGGTCTCACCTTTTGGGCCTCCACAAAAGGTTTAAGAGGTTAACAGTGGAAAGCAGCCAAAAGTGAAGTGCCATCTGTATGAAGTTGCCATTTCCTCCTCCACCTCCTCCTCCTCCTCCTCCTTAACCGCCGTAGAATTGCTCCGTAAATAAGAAAAATGTATATATTTATGGCTCACCTCTTGGGCCTCCACAAAATGTTTAACAGGTCTCACCTCTTGGGCCTCCACATAAATTTTTAACGGGTCTCACCTCTTGGGTCTCCACAAAATGTTTAACAGGTCTCACCTATTGGGGCCTCCACATAATTTTTAACGGGTCTCACCTCTTGGGTCTCCACAAAATGTTTAAACAGTCTCACCTATTGGGCCTCCACATAATTTTTAACGGGTCTCACCTCTTGGGTCTCCACAAAATGTTTAACAGGTCTCACCTCTGGGCCTCCACAAAATGTTTAACAGGTCTCACCTCTTGGGCCTCCACATAATTTTTAACAGGTCTCACCTTTTGGGCCTCCACAAAAGGTTTAAGAGGTTAACAGTGGAAAGCAGCCAAAAGTGAAGTGCCATCTGTATGAAGTGCCATTTCCTCCTCCACCTCCTCCTCCTCCTCCTCCTTAACCGCCGTAGAATTGCTCCGTAAATAAGAAAAATGTATATATTTATGGCTCACCTCTTGGGCCTCCACAAAATTTTTAACAGGTCTCACCTCTTGGGCATCCACATAATTATACTATAAAATATTAGGCCTTATAATTGGCAACTGTACTGTGCGTTCTCTTGCAAAATTCTTTAAATACCTGGTGTTAATACCCACCGTCTGAAAAGTTAGTACACGGCTGCTGTACCTTGAACTCTAAAATATTAGGCCTTATAATTGGCAACTGTACTGTGCGTTCTCTTGCAAAATTATTTCACGGCTGTGAAGGCAAAATATTGTAACCAAAAAAAAATAAAATGCGGAGGGGGGCTAGCGGAATAGGACGTGGACGAGGACGGGGGCGCGGAAATGCTGTTGGGGGCCATAGTTGCTGGTTGAATTATCTGAGGTAAATGATTCTCCTTTAGACGACGCTTTCCCTTTGCATCGTTCTGCGATTAAACCATAAATAACTCTCTGCATATTTATACCAAATGCACCCAGTACGAAAAAAGTCATAGAAAGTTTCCAAACAGAGACTGGAAAACATCAGTAAGTGAAAAAAACTGTTCGCTAAAAAAAAAAAAAAAGTTAAAATAAAATTGGCAGTTGATAGTATCGAGCTATTGTCACAGAGAGACGCGATTACAACACCTTCATTTACATTCAGTACATGTCTCAAGGCATTGGGAGAATGAAAACAGGCCACGGCTGGAGTATGAAATGTACCACCGCTTTGTACTGTCCGATACTGACCCGGTCCAGGGTGATGTCCAGCGAGGAAAGCAGTGGAGAGGTGGTGGTCTGCGCAGCACCGAAAAAGGCAGCAAGAGGCAGAGGGATGTCCACAGGCAGAGGAATGTCCACAGGCAGAGGGATGTCCACAGGCAGAGGCATGTCCACAGGCAGAGGGATGTCCACAGGCAGAGGATGTCCACAGGCAGAGGGATGTCCACAGGCAGAGGGATGTCCACAGGCAGAGGACAGTTCAGACAGAGAAGTGAGGCCACAGCCAGCAGGGCCGAGCGTAACCATCCCGCTCCTATGCGTCCTTAAAGAATCCCTCATCGCAATAAGGGAGAACGCATTGCACACAGAGGAGACGGGGGCAGGAGGAGACGCAACGGAGCTACACAGTCAGACCACACTTTTGTCTGCTTCACGGTGGCAGTTGCAGGAGGAGGAGGATGAGGAGGAGGAGGACGACGTGGAGGTGGCTGTGGAAGAGGAGGAGGATGCTGGCGGCGAGGGTAGCAGTCAGGCTGTGCGCGTCCCATTGGTTCAGCGCGGATGGGGCGGAGAGGAGGCGGAAGAGGAAGAGGAGGAAATGGCAAGTGATCCTTCTGGTGGGGGCAGTGACGTCATACCTATTCAGAGTCTGGCACACATGGCTGACTTCATGCTGGGCTGCTTTTCCCGGGACACACGTGTTGTCCGGATAGTGGAGAACAAACTGTACTGGGTCTTCGCAATCCAAGTTGGACACGTGGCTGGAACTGTCCCTGTACGCCTTGGAGGTGCTTGCCTGCCCTGCCGCCAGCGTGCTATCAGAAAGGGTGTTCCGCGCTGCCGGGGGCATTATCACCGATAAGCGCAGCCGCCTGTCAACCGACAGTGCCGACAGGCTGACGCTAATCAAAATGAACAGCAAGTGGATTGACCCGGACTTTGCTTCTCCAACAGTGGAAAGCAGCCAAAGTGAAGTGCCATGTGTATGAAGTGCCATTTCCTCCTCCACCTCCTCCTCCTCCTCCTTAACCGCCGTAGAATTGGTCCGTAAATCAGAAAAATTTTTATATTTATGGCTCACCTCTTGGGCCTCCACAAAATGTTTAAGAGGTCTCACCTCTTGGGCCTCCACATAATTTTTAAGAGGTCTCACCTCTTGGGCCTGCGCAAAATGTTTTACGAGGTCTCACCTCTTGGGCCTCCACATAATTTTTAAGAGGTCTCCCCTCTTGGGCCTCCACATAATTTTTAATACGTCTCACCTCTTGGGCCTCCACAAAATGTTTAACAGGTCTCACCTCTTGGGCCTCCACATAATTTTTAACGGGTCTCCCCTCTTGGGCCTCCACATAATTTTTAATACGTCTCACCTCTTGGGCCTCCACAAAATCTTTAACAGGTCTCCCCTCTTGGGCCTCCACATAATTTTTAATACGTCTCACCTCTTGGGCCTCCACAAAATCTTTAACAGGTCTCACCTCTTGGGCCTCCACATAATTTTTAAGAGGTCTCACCTCTTGGGCCTCCACAAAATGTTTAAGAGGTCTCACCTCTTGGGCCTCCACATAATTTTTAAGAGGTCTCACCTCTTGGGCCTCCACATAATTTTTAAGAGGTCTCACCTCTTGGGCCTCCACATAATTTTTAAGAGGTCTCACCTCTTGGGCCTCCACAAAATCTTTAACAGGTCTCCCCTCTTGGGCCTCCACATAATTTTTAATACGTCTCACCTCTTGGGCCTCCACAAAATCTTTAACAGGTCTCACCTCTTGGGCCTCCGCATAATTTTTAAGAGGTCTCACCTCTTGGGCCTCCACATAATTTTTAAGAGGTCTCACCTCTTGGGCCTCCACATAATTTTTAAGGGTCTCACCTCTTGGGCCTCCACATAATTTTTAACGGGTCTCCCCTCTTGGGCCTCCACATAATTTTTAATACGTCTCACCTCTTGGGCCTCCACAAAATGTTTAACAGGTCTCACCTCTTGGGCCTCCACATAATTTTTAAGAGGTCTCACCTCTTGGGCCTCCACATAATTTTTAAGAGGTGTCACCTCTTGGGCCGCCACAAAATTTTCCATGAGCCTCTGGCCAGCCCACGGCCTCTTCCTGCCTTTTGCGGTCCTACGCATCCTCAACATCCCCACTGCTTTACCTGCTAGACATGACACTGGGCCAGGTCGGGTCACTGACATCTCAAGCGCCAACAATTTGGGCATTTTAAGGCTTCTGCATGTGTTTGAGTTGTTTTTACATTTTAAAGAAGACATGTCTGACCACATCTCACACACACAATGACAATTAGGGGTGGGGTCTATTTGCTTTCCCCTTTGCTTATGCCATCTGTGGTTGTCATAGGCAACGTGATTTTAAGGGGTGCAGAATTTTATCTTCTTTTTTGTCTAGTTTGGCTTGGGGTCCATGGCAATGTAGAGGAAAGAAGGTTTCCTTGTATGGTCTCACTTTACAGAGAGGTTAGATTGTGTTTGGAGTGTATTGTTGAGAGGCTGTGATAGTGGCGTAATAGTGCGACTTGGGCGCGTTATATGCACCCAGACATGCTTCCCCTGCTGTCCCAGTTGCATTCCAGCAGTGTTGGCATCCTTTTCTGAGGTTTCAGGGTGGACTTGGTGACCTCCAAGTGGTCGAATTGAGATTTCCAAGTGGCGAGCATTTTTTTCCCATAGACTTTAATGGGATTCGATATCCGGTCGAATAGTCGAATTTCGCAGTCTATTCGAATCGAATTTCGAACTTTCGAATATTTCACTACTCGCTCATCTCTAGTCTCTACATAAAATACAAGGAGTTAAAATTGGTTCCAACACCTTCTCAGACCACTTTCCGGTGGAATTAACCTTAAGGGTCTCATCTCAGACCACTCAGAGGTCGCCTTGGAGGCTAAATGAGACCCTCCTATCGGTCCCCGCAGTACACACTAAGATTTTAGGCTCGATCACATCCTTTTCTGAGATTAATACGGAGGGTGAAGTATCGCTACCATATGTCTGGGAGGCCCACAAGGCCATGATCAGAGGAGAATTCATTTCTGCTGGATCTTTCCAGAAAAAGCAACATAGCGCCCAAATTGAACAGCTTCAGAAACAAATAGAAAATTTAGAAAAGCTACATAAACAATCCTTAGCTTCGCAACATCTCCAACAACTCACAGATGCTAGGCTACAACTGAGAGAGGTCCTAAATAAAAACTTGGCTAAAGTTTATGTCGGTAAAGCATTCATTTTATGCACATGGGGATAAGGTATCCAAACTAATGATGACCCTTATTAAAGAAAGGAAACCCAGGACACATATAGCAGAAATTGACACAACAGAGGGCCAATCATCCACAGACCCCTCTGTGATCGAAAAAGAATTTATAAAATTCTACACTTCACTATATCAATTATCACCTCCCGCTCAACCAAATACGGATATGGCAAAGATTACAGACATACAATCTTTCCTCTCACGTGTCTTGCTCCCCTCAGTCCCACCAGACGCATATGCTGCTCTACTCAAACCCTTCTCTGAAGAAGAGGTCCGGTCCGCCCTGTCGAGGTGCTCGGGAGGAAAGGCCCCGGGGCCAGATGGATTTCCAAGTTCCTACTATAAATCTTTCTCATCTGCCTTAATCCCTCGCCTGACGGAGACTTTTAATGCCTACCTTTCCGGAACCTCCATCCCTACACAGTCATTAGAGGCATATATCACTCTCATCCACAA
Source organism: Rhinella marina (assembly GCA_900303285.1). Lineage (NCBI taxonomy): Eukaryota > Metazoa > Chordata > Amphibia > Anura > Bufonidae > Rhinella > Rhinella marina. The sequence continues at coordinate 11,106 of ONZH01006908.1, read as the reverse complement.
AGAGGGGAAAGACCCTAAATGTTGTGGCAGCTACAGACCATTATCCCTGCAAAACACGGATCTTAAACTATACGCGAGTCTTCTCGACTCTAGAATTAGTCCTCTAGTATCCCCTTTAATAGACATGGAACAGGTGGGCTTTGTTCCCGGCAGGGAGGGAAAGGACAACACTATGAGAGTCCTGTCACTCTTACAACTCTCTATCACAAACAAAACACCCCTAGTTCTGCTTGGAACGAATGCGGAGAAAGCCTTCGACAGGGTGGACTGGACATATATAAAATAAGTACTGATACGCTTTGGGTTCCCCGCCCCATTTATAAATGCCATCTTTGCCATGTATGCTCACCCATCCGCCAGATTACGCATTAATCAGACCTTGTCTGCTCCTTTTGACATTAATAATGGGACCAGACAAGGCTGCCCATTATGACCACTCCTGTTTATACTCTCCTTGGAGCCACTCTTACAGACTATAAGAGAGAACCCGGAAATTAAGGGCCTCTCGATTGGGACTTCCACACATAACTTAGCTGCTTACGCAGACAACATTTTACTGTTTATCTCCAACCCAAAGGAAGCGTTCCCCGCCCTACACTCAATCCTACAAGACTATGGTCGAATCTTGAACTTTAAAATAAATGCTGGCAAATCAGAAGCACTAGGAATTAATGTGGACCCCCAACTCAAAGGGTCGCTACAAGGAGAATTCCCGTTCCCCTGGCCATCCGAATACATAACGTATTTAGGCCTTAAGATCAGCCCATCTTGGAAAAACCTCTTTACCCTTAATTACGCCCCCATGCCTAAAACCTTCCAATCCATTTTTGACTCCTGGTCTGTAACTTTCAAATCCATAATAATTCCCAAACTATTCCAAACCCTCCCGATTTTTCTGCCCACTACCTTTTTCTCCTCCACAAGGAAGGTCATAAATCACTTCCTCTGGCAAGGAAAGAGACCGAGATTGAATAATGACCTTCTTACACAACACAAACTCAGAGGAGGTATGTCCTTACCCGACTGGCGATCCTACTATGAAGCGGTCCACCTCTCTAGAATTATTTTCTGGTACAGACGTGACAGTAACAAACTATGGGTTCCCATAGAAGCTCATCAATCCTTAGTGCCCCTCCAATCCCTCCTGTGGCTACAGAGCTCTTCCGGGATCACCCACTTCACTAACAATAAACTAACAAATACCTCCTTTAAAATCTGGGCTAAATTCAAAGATAAACTAAGCCCCACTCCCTCTCCTTTAATGATGGTCTCAGAAAATACTGACCTATACTCCCCCAAATACTCTGATGTCAAGGTAAATCTAACTCTGACCCCCTTGACTCCACCTCCTTACATTCCATCCACAAATCACGCATACGCCGGCTTACCACCAATGCATTAAAACCTGCGGATATTAGGAGAGATCTTACAGATTACGAGAAACTCCTCTCTTCCAGTGCCTTTCCTAAACATATATTGTCTAAATTATATCAACTCCTCCAACTTTTAAAATACCCTGCTGATAGATCATATATAGACACGTGGAGCAGGGACCTGAACTCTACTTGGTCAGAACAGGAGATCAAACTAATCTACCTCAACTCCCATGGGATCTCTAAGTGCACCAGATTACAAGAAAACTCCTTTAAGCTAGTCTCAAGGTGGCTAGTCTCCAGTGCGCCTCAAACAAATGACTTGCCTAAGCTCCGATTTGTGTTGGAAATGCAAACAAACAAGGCACTTATTTACACATGTGGTGGAACTGTTCTGTTCTACAACCCTTCTGGCAGTGATGTAGCTATAGGGGTCGCAGCGGTCACAGGGCCCCCCTTGCCACTTGCAGGGCCGCACCGCCAATTAGCCAGGTGCGGCGCGGCCCTGCACACAGATGGGGGCGGCGGCGGGCAAAGGGAGATGAGCGCTTCCATTGTGGAAGCACTCATCTCCATAGTCATCTGTATCGCCGTCCTCAGGACGGCGATACAGATGCCTGTACTGCGGGGCAGGGGAGGGAGAGGCGTTTCCCCTGCCCGTTCCTCTGATAGGCTGCAGGCACTAGGCTGACATCATCGCGCCGCCTGAGCTGTACAGTGCGGGACACAGGCCGGAAGAGGCCTGCATCGCATCGCTGCCAGCCTGATGGAGGTCAGTATTAGTGTTAATTTTTTTTTTTAATTGTAGAAGTCACAGACCGGAGCTCTATTGTGGGCACTGGGGGCATTTTTAGGGGCACATGGGGTCATTTTTACTGGCACTGGGGGCATTTTTACTGGCACATGGGGGCACTGGGGGCATTTTACTGGCACTGGGGCGATTTTTACTGCCACATGGGGGCACTGGGGGCATTTTTACTGGCACATGGGGGCACTGGGGCATTTTTACTGGCACATGGGGGCACTGGGGGCATTTCTTACTGGCACATGGGGGCACTGGGGGACATTTCTTTCTGGCACTTGGGGGCATTTCTTTATGGCATGGGAGCACTCAGGACATTTTTACTGGCACTGGAGGCATTTTTACTGGCACTGGGAGCATTTTTCTGGCACATGGGGGCACTGGGGCATTTCTTACTGGCACATGGGGGCACTGGGGGCATTTCTTACTGGCACATGATTTTGGGGGGAAATCAATGGGGGAACTTCTTACTGGCACATTGGAAGCATTAATACTTCTGGAGCACAGTGGGGACATTAGTACTGTTGGGGGCACTATTACTAACAAGTGCACTCTGGCAGAGAATTATTAGTTGGGAATTTGGGGGGCACTATTACTGTGGGGGTCACCCTGGCACAGTATCAGCGCAGTTATTTCTGGGGGACGTTATGTTCACACTATTACGAGGCACTATTTGCTGGGCGCAGTTATTGTAGGACAATGTGTGCCAATAATTATTGAAGGGCACTATCTGTGTGGTACTAGTGGCACAGTACTGGGGGTGGTAGGATTATTTGTCCAGAAGATGGGAGGATGATGGAAAAGTAATAAACTAAGATTTTTTTCTGTCAAACTGCAGAGATGAGAAATGGCTAAAAAATGGCATCTGGTCTGAAAGGAGAAGATAAGGAAAGAGAAGATCTAGATCAGAGGAGACGTCACTGGATGTACGAGGTATGGGGCGCTGTATTACACTGGATGTATGAGGTATGGCGGTATGGGGTGCTGTATTATACTGGATGTACGAGGTATGGGGCGCTGTATTAGACTACATTCACACGAACATTGTGTTTTGCAGTCTGCAAATTGCGGATCCGCAAAAAAAGGATGATGTTCCGTATGGCATCCGTGTTTTTGCAGATCCACTGTAACAATGCCTATCCTTGTATGCAAATGGACAAAAATAGGAATGGACATACAGATGCGGACAGCACATAGTGCTCATTTAACCACTTCAGCTCTAGGACATTTTCCCCCTTCCTGACCAGGCCTAATTTTGCAAATCTGACATGTGTCACTTCATGTGGTAAAGCGCTTTTACTTATCCAAGCGATTCTGAGATTGTTTTCTCGTGACACATTGTACTTCAAGTTAATGGTAAATTTGAGTCGATAAGTTTTAATTTTATTTATAAAAAAATCCAAAAGTTAACGAAAAATTGAAAAAATTCACTGTTTTCTAAATTTCAATCTCTCTGCTTTTAAGACAGATAGTGATGCCCCATAAAATCCTTTTTAATTTACATTCCCCATATGTCTACTTTACGTTGGCATCATTTTGGTAGTGTCATTTTATTTTTTTAGGACAGTAGAAGGTTTAGAATTTTAGACGCAATTTTTGCAAATTTGTTAAATCAACTTTTTTAAGGACCAGTTCAGTTCTGAAGTCAGTTTGTGGGCTTACATAATAGAAACCACCCATAAATTACCCCATTTTAGAAACTACACCCCTCAAACTATTCAAAACTGGTTTTAGAAATGTTGTTAACCCTTTAAGTATTCCACAGGAATTAAAGCAAAATAGATGTGAAATTTCAAAATTTCACTTTTTTTGCAGATTTTCCATTTTAATCATTTTTTTCCTTATCACATCAAGGGTTAACAACAAAACAAAACTCAATATTTATTACCCCGATTCTTAAGTTTGCAAAAACACCCCACATGTGGTCGTAAACTGTTATTTGGGGATACGCCAGGGCTCAGAAGGGGAGGAGCAGCATCTGCATTTTCTAACATGGAATTTTTTGTCATGGTTTGTAAGAGTGATAACTTTTTAATTTTTTTGTGGACTGAGCTGCGTGAGGTCTTATTTTTTGCGGGACAAGCTGTGCTTTTTATTGGTACCATTTTGGGGTACATCCGGCTTTCTAATCACTTTTTAATCTAATTTTTGGGAGGTTAACTAAAAAAAAAAAGCAGTTTAGGGGCATTTTTCAATATTTTTTTTACACCGTTCACTTGATGGGGTAGATCATGTGATATTTTTGTAGAGCCAGTTGTTACGGACGCAACAATACCAAATATATCTATTTTTTATTTATTTTTTTATGTTTTACACAATAAGAACATTTTTAGAGGAAAAATCATGTTTTTGTGTTGCAATTTTTTAAGAGCCATTTTTTTTTCATTTTTCGGGCTATAATCTTGTTTGGGGGCTCATTTTTTGCGGGATCAGGTGACGTTTTTATTGCTATCATTTTGGGATGCATACAACTTTTTGATTGTTTGATATTATGTTTTTTGGTAGGTGATGCGACAAAAAAAGCTGTTTTGGCATAATTTTTATTAGTTTTTTTTACGCAGTTCACTTGATGGGGTAGATCATGTGATATTTTTATAGAGCCGGTCGTTTCGGACGCAGTGATACCAAATATGCCTATCTTATTTATTTATTTTTATTTGTAACTTTTTTTAATGAAATATTTGGGGGGAAATAATTTTTTTTTTATATATATATGTGATTTTTTTTTTATAATACTCTATTTTTTAATTTTTTTTTTTACATAAAAGACCTCAGGGGGACATTTAACTTCACTTTTTTTTTTTTCACTTGATTTCTCCTGTAACTGGGGCTGACATAGTAGCCCCAGTTACAGGGGAAATACATCCCCAGAGAGGCTGTACAGCATAATACTATGCTGTACAGCCTCAGTGCAGGGCTGATCGGGTCTATGAGAGACCCGGCAGCTCCTGCACTCTCCCGGCCCCGGCGATCACGTGACCGCCGGGCCGGAACAGGAAGCGCAATAGCGCTTCCTGATCTGTATACACAGCGATCTAGAAGGCAGGGACCCCTGGGAACGGTCCCTGCCTTCTCTTTGGGGTACCCTGCTGTCACTGACAGCAGGTACCCCACTGTGCAGCTGCACGATTAGCGTGCAGCTGCTATCTCTGAATGGACATTCAGAAACGTCCATTCAGAGATAGATAACCACTTCCCGGACGTTTATAGTCAACGGGCGGACGGGAAGTGGTTAAGTGAATGGGTCCGCATCTGAGCCGCAAAATATGCAGATCGGAGGCTGCAAAAACAACTGTCGTTTGAATGTAGCCTTACCCTGTATGTTCTGTAGTGATATACGTAATGGTAGGAGAGAAAAGGTTAGGGTGAGAATTTGGCATGGGGGGGTTCAATTTTTGCAGAAAAGCTAGGTGCACCAGCGCTGGGGGGTGGGGGGGGCCCAAGCTGAACTCTTGCACCAGGGCCCATGAGCCCTGCCTTCTGGTCTGAGGTAGTGTCTGAAATCAAAATGATCTGTACACTCCCAGACACCCCCTCCCCAGAGTCGGTTCTTCTGAATATTAGGCTTCAACGTAATAGCCGGAACAAACAAAAATGATTTTGTTTCTTAACCTCTGTGGCAAAATCCCTCCCGCAGCACTGGAATCAACCCTCAGCACCCACAAATGCACAATGGCTATTGAAAGTTGACCACATATACCATATGGAAGAACTTTCCGCATGGGAGATCTCACCATAAGTTCCGGAAACTATGAGAATGTTGGATAACATACAGATGATCCAGTAGATGCATAGAAACCCTATCAGAGATCTCTCATTGCATTTGAGGGCTCTCCTCTTCACTATCATAGTCCTCGCTAGTGTCTGCACCTTGTCACATCTTGATCCCCCCCCCCACGTCACTACCCCCTTATAACTCCCCTTCCCTTATTGTTCCTTGCCTGCTCATAAAGGTTATCTCTTTCTGTTATTTGACACCGTCGTCCCACAGACTCCACAAAATAGCTCATAAAAGCAGCTGATAGTCGGACGGTCTGCTCTGCTCAATATATCCCACCTGTAGTACCTCGATACCTTATTTTTTGGAATCTGTATTACTCTTATGTACTACTGTTTATTCTTTGAAATGGAAAACTTAATAAAAAGATACTTGAAAACAAAAGAGCTCAAAAATAGTACATTTCATTATAACCCGCATCAGAAATACATTTTTATTGTACAATATATTGAACTCATGAAAAATTTTTCAGACAGTACTCGTACAATTCATAAAGTATGGATGTTCCTTTGTGATTTAGGGCTCATACTCATGGGTGGGACTGTGGGATTAAGTCATTTTCTTCAAAGAATAGGGTGGATACCTCCCGCTGAAACGTCTACTCTCACAGGTATATAAAATCATCCTACAATACAAGCACCCACACGTCAGGGCCTACATATCCGAATGGAGAAAAGATTTAGATACTACATGGTCTGAAGCTAAAGTGAAACAAATATAATATATATATAATATATAATAAAACTCCTTCAAATTGTTTACCAGATGGTACCTCACACCATCTAGACTTAAATTAATGAACTGCCTTAGTTCAGACTCCTGCTGGAAGTGCTCACAATGTAGGGGCACCTACTTTGACATGTGATGGACCTGTCCAGTACTACAGCCTTTTTGGAAGGAGACACTTGAGTCGATCAAAAATATTTGCTCATTGACGGAGACCCCTTCATTGGTACTATTAAATATCAGGATGCAAAACATTCCACTCACAAAACACCTGACCTCCGCTCCAAAGTCCTTAATTCCAAAACACTGGAACCAGACAATGCCCCCTACACTCTCTCAATGGTTAAATAAAGTCGACCACATCTTCCATATGGAGGAACTGTCAGCTTGGGAATTAAGGTCACACACTAAATCTCAGTCTTTATGGGCTGATTGGATTTCATACCGGAAATCAGATTTCTACCTTAAAACAACTACCGAAAATAACTCATCAAGTGGTACACACCCTCCACCCTCCAATACCTAATTCCTACTCTTGTAGTCCCCTCCCCCATTACTCATTACTTGTTCCAGCTTATGTTTACCAAGCTGTTTATTCATTGTGGAAACCAATGCCTTTTGACTACATTTATTGTTATTTGCCGAGTCTTTTCTTTTTTTTATACTTAACATAACTGAGCTTTAATTTGCCAGTCTCCACCAGACTGAATGTTATGTCTATTTACTGTATGTCCTATCGATAGATCATATTGTAATCTGTCTCCAGTTCTTCACCACTGTTTTGTAACATATATTTGAAAAATTCAATAAAAAGAAAATTGAAAAGAAAAAGAAAGGGGTGGATACATTAGAAATTTTGATTATTTTTTTATTGATCTGCGAAGCAATTCTAAACTACACAAACTTTACCCAAATACTCCAAAAGGTTTTGGTAATTCAATTCAAGCAAATTTCTCAAAACGTTGTCAGCTATTTTTCAAGAGAAGGCAAAATCACGACACTCAACAGTTAATTTGCAAAATCAGAAGGACGCTTTTTTTGGTATCCACATTGTTATATTAGGCCAACGTTAACGTTTCTGTCCTTCCGGACCTTGATCACGGCCTACAATATATACATTAAACACAAATAGTAAAAGACAATATGTGTGAAAATCTTCTCCAAAAAAATAGAAAGGGGTGCTAAAATAGAATCAGTAGGCACCACAATGGGACGACCGGGTGAATGTAGAAGACAGGAATGATAGGATGTTCATTGCATAGATAGGTAGATGTCATTTGGTCAATAACCCCAAGTTCAAGATACTCGTCTAAAACGGTAGTTATTTGATGTCTAATTTGTGTTGTAGGATTTGACTGAACTAGTTGGTATGTAGATGTATCTGACAACTGTCTATGGACCTCCTGAAGATAATAAGTGGTGTCCATAATCACTATTGCACCCCTTTTGTCCGCCTGCTTTATAGTGATTGACTTATCATTCTGTAAGTGCTTTAAAGATTGTATTTCGACATTGCTAAGGTTAGAAGGAACTGGAAAATGTCCCTTACGGTTTAAATCAATGATAGAATCTATTTCTCTGTCGATTGTATCAATATATGCCTCGATGCCATGATAGATTTTTGGTGGCATGAATGAGCTTTTATTTCGGAGGCCTAAACGGCCAATCGACAGAGAAGGTGCAACAGTAGAAGTGGTAGGTCTGCCAGTATTATCATGTTGAGCAAAATGTACTTTGAGACGTAATGTACGATAAAAACGATGCAACTCTTATTCAAGAGAAAAAACAATGCAGGACATTATACGGGCAAAAGGAGAGACCCTTAGATAATAACGATTGCTCAGAAGGAGATAAAGTTCTAGAGGAAATATTGATTACCAAATCCTGGCTTGTGAACGTGTCTGGATGTCACTGATTTCCTGGATTGGAGGTGCCTCTTCCCTGGCGGGTCCTGGCTGTCGTTATCTGGTTCTCTGTCCTCTTCTCTGAAAAAAACGGGCTGGACGTCTCTGACCTGATCTTTCGCTGCCTAACGAGGAAGAGGCATAGTCCATATAGGAAGCATAAGAGGAAGAGGAGACTTGCCACTGCCATCGATAAATCCTTTTTAATTGATAATCCTCTGTGTCTCTCAAATATTTTGATCTTTTGGTTTGTTCGATGTACTTCTAGAAATCTTCAATGGTCTTTTCAGTTTTCTTTCTTAATTCTCCCCACTCTTGAGCAGAGGTAGTTGCAATAAGTTGAGTCTCAATGGTAGATAGCTTTTCCCGGGATTCTATGATGGATTTCTGCAAAAGTTCAATACTAAGTACGATAATATCGAAAGAACACTTATTAATATTTGTTTCAAACTTATCACAATATTCCTTGTTACTCGGAAATCTATCATGGCATATATCGATACAATCGACAAAGAAATACATTCTATCATTGATTTAAATCGTAAGGGACATTTTCCTGTTCCTTCTAACCTTAGCATTGTCGAAATACAATCTTTAAAGCACTTACAGAATGATAAGTCAATCACTATAAAGCAAGCGGACAAAGGGGGTGCAGTAGTGATTATGGACACCACTTATTATCTTCAGGAGGTCCATAGACAGTTGTCAGATACATCTACATACCATCTAGTTCAGTCAAATCCTACAACACAAATTAGACATCAAATAACTACCGTTTTAGACGAGTATCTTGAACTTGGGGTTATTGACCAAATGACATCTACCTATCTATGCAATGAACATCCTATAATTCCTGTCTTCTACATTCTCCCGAAAATCCATAAAAATTTACACAAACCCTCCGGTCGTCCCATTGTGGCGTGTACTGATTCTATTTTAGAACCCCTCTATTTTTTTGGAGAAGATTTTCACACCTATTGTACAACTGACTAAGTCATTTCTACTTGATACCTCCAGTTTCTTGCAATTAATTAGGACACTGTATAGGATTCCCCCCAATTCAATTTTGATTACATTATTCGTAAACAGTCTGTACACATCTCTTTCTCATACTGACGGTGTCAAGGCGGTGGAATATTTTTTGTCTAGATCTTCATTTACATCACTTGAACAGTCCTTTTGCCTTAAACTTCTTGAATTAGTGTTATATAATAATTTCTTCATGTTTGGAGATAATTATTATATGCAAAAGAGGGGAACTGCAATGGGGACCAACGTGGCCCCCCCTTATGCAAACCTCTATATGGTAAAATATGAGGAAGATTTTGTATACGCACATCCCCTCTTTGTACAACACGCGTTAATTTGGCGTTGATACATCGACGATGTGTTTTGCATATGGACAGGTGACACTATTTCATTCAATACTTTTTATGAATATCGAAATGGTGTAAATGAGGATCTACAATTTACCGCTCATTTTGATTCCAGTAGGGTTAGTTTTCTTGACACCCAGGTTCTTAAAGATGCGCAAGGGGTTCTTACCACTGATCTTTTCACAAAATCTACAGATCGTAATTAGAGATGAGCGAGCATACTCGTCCGAGCTTGGTACTCGTTCGAGTATTAGGGTACTCGTAAGTACTCACAGCTCGGACGAGTATCTCGCCATACTCGAGGAAATGGCAACTTCCGCATCGTGCTTTTCTGGCGCCTAAAAACACAGCCAATCACAAGCCAGGAGACTCTACAGTACACCCAGCATCACGTGGGGCCCTTACATGTCGATAGTAGGGGTTGGCTGGCCTGATCAGGTGACCCTGGAATATACTACCGACTGGCCGCGGCGCTCGGCTCAGATGCCGTCTGGATGTCGTTAGGGATAGAGCTGCTGCCTTTCAGGGACAGTGTTAGGGCCTGCATTAGTTGTCTGTTAGGCAGGGATCATCCACAAAGAACCCAACAGCCCTTCTAAGGGCTAGAAGACATTTTATTTATTTTTTTTTGTCACTTGGCTGGCTGGCACTAGTAGTGCAGCTATCGCCATCATCTAACCCTGTTTTTTTTTTTTCTATCTCAGTGATACAAATCCATTGCACAAAGACTGTGAACCTTTCTGTGTGTCACAGTTCAGCACACTCACTCCCATCCGTATATACTGTCCAGGTGACACTTTCTGTACGTCACACAATACAACCAAGTCATTTGCTACCATATCATCTACCGCTTGATACAGAAATTCTCTTGTGACATTTTCTGGGTCGCAGACTAAATAGCCACCGTTAACAGGGTGTCAGTCAGTTCTACCATATTTCCTGCACGTCATGTTCCCAAAAAAAACAAAATATAAAAAAAAAAAATTATTAGTTCAGTTGTTTTAGCTCAGTGATACAATCCATTTTACTAGCTACGTGTAACCTTTCTGTGTGTCACAGTTCAGCACCATTCGTCCCATCCGTATATACTGTCCAGGTGACACTTTCTGTACGTCACACAATACAACCAAGTCATTTGCTACCAATA